>JAVYIG010001637.1:66584-314290 GCA_035222895.1 Strongylocentrotus droebachiensis
CCTCTCTCTCATTTCGCTATATACCCCGTCTCCCTCCCTCGCCTTTCTCCTGTTCCTCTCTCTCCCCGGCTCTCCCCCTTTCTTTCACCTTTTCTCATACGGTATTCATTCCTTTCCTGAAAATCTCACAGCATGTGCGTCATTTTCACTGAAATAACGGCCATATTTTTCATATTATAAGAAGTGTAGTTGTTTCAAGAAAATGGACAGGTCAGCTGAAAGTAAGTCCTTATAATTATTTGGATGTTTTGATATTTTCGGTTGATTCCAGATGAAGAAAAGCAAAGGCAAACTGTTCGCCAGATTCCGGTAAAAATCGCCAGTCAATCCCTCTTTGAGTGTGAAGCAAGGGTTACCGGATGCGTGTGGGTCACCTCCCTGGTTTTATCAAAGCATTTATCCTCGTACCAGACGGTTAATTTTGTCTATTTTGTAATTAGCCGCCTGGAGAAGAAAAAAATCTGCGGTAGTCCGCAGTTGACAAAAAAGTTAGGCGACAACTGTACCAAAATAAGTGATAATACTTCAACACTAAAAACTTAAATTGTAAATTGATTTAATTTTTAGCTATGTCCTTTCATCGTGTTTATTTTAACTTGGACTAAATCACATGAGTTCGAGAACGCCGACTCGGCAGACGTTCACCGCATGTTAATTAAATCTGTTTAATGGTTGTTTTCTTGACAAAAACATCGAGTTAGAGTGACTATTGTGACGTTTGGAGATAACCATTATGACATCACAAAGCCGCGTAGCACTAGCATTCCACGCAGATGCGCATTTTTTCACAGACATTGCGCGCAAAGCAACGGCGCATAGCAACAAAGTAAACAAAGCAGCTCGAAGTTCGGGAACTTCCCGAAGTTCGGGCGCTCCCCCAAATTCCGCGCGTGCGTTCAATTTAGCTGCCCGAAATCTGCCCGAAATCAGCCCGAAATCTGCCCGAAATCTGCCCGAAATCTGCCCGAACTTGCTCACATTTTTGGCAATTGACACTCAAAAAAAATACGCGACCCGCGAGTAGCTTGCCCGCGCCCGCAGCCCGCTGCCAAAACCTTTAGGCAGTAGTGTACACCTGTATTATTACTATTGTTATTACATAGTTGCATTTGATATCAACTCTTTGTATTTATAGACAGGGCCTGTGCGTAAACTTTAACTAATACATGTATATCCTTTAACCTATATCCTCTTGTCATATATAGGGAACTTGGCCTGGAGACCTTGAGCCAAGAGTGCGATGACCTCCTGTCCAAGATCAACCAATCAGACATCGATGAGGTCTATGCCGCGGTCGCCCAGAAGCCTGTCTTCCGTGAGGTTCGTCTGCTGGCAGAGTACTGCAGAGAGAAGCTTACCATGATGAAGCAGAGGCTTGATGCAGCCAGGGACAGGGTCGAAGGTCGCGTGGAGGATGAAATGAAGCGTATCGATCTCCTTGAGGAAATGCAGAATGTAAGCACTTAATTGTCAAAGGGGATGGTTTCTATAGGTGTATACCAGTATTATTTTCTTTCAGTTTTCTTTCTTTTCCCTTTTTTTTTTTTTGGGGGGGGGGGGGTGTTGTTTTTGCGGAAGTGTCAATACAGGGAAAGGCTGTCCAGAGCCAACGCTAGTATGAAATTAGTGATAAGCAAGGGCTATAGCCATTCGCTCATACAACTAAACCATGTTACTCTTCTTTAGCTGGATGTCATTCCTGTAAAGATTCTGGCCAGTAATGACTGTAATTTCACTAATAATGAATATTTTGCCACCATACTGTTAGGAAAATTTGAATTTTGAATTTTTACAACATTTTGGCAATTTTAAGAGTTGAACATTATTTAGTTTTTTAATGTGCTAATCCATGCAATAAAGTTTCATTCACTTCGTATAGTCAACAATTCACAAAACAAAATCTTTTGTTAAAATGACTTACAATAATACTACATATTGCCAACTTATGTGTGATGATTAGAAATTAAAAATGAAAATTGTATGAGAATATTGTATGTACCTCTTTCATCTTTATGTTTCATGTAGCTTTCAAACTGGTTACTGAACGAAGGTCCGACAGGGCTGAAGAGACTTGAGATAGCTGACTCTCTCGGAAGGGCGGAGATGTTATGTAATCACTTCGAAACGGGTGTGGCTTCACTTGCGGTGGTAAGTAATAACCTCTAGCGCCCTGGTTCAGAGCTCCCTAAAGTTCACATACAGCCTGTGAGACGGTTGGTTATGGTCAATCAACACATCTAGTAAACCCCCAAAATAAAAATCTCTTGTTCGGTTTCATTTTATGCTATTTAGTATGTCTAGGAGAATTTCAATTTTGTTTTTTTTGTTTTTTCTTTGTTATGTTTGTTACATGTATTTTTCTCTAAGCGCCATGAGCATCGGAAGGTGGACCTGTGCGCTATACAAGTAGCCTCTATTATTATTATATAAGTGCATATGGATAGAACATATTATTTCGAATTATAATCTCGAGTTTTGTTTGCTCGCTTGCCTCACAAAGTCTCTCTGCTTATCTGACTTTATTGTGTTGAAGCCGCTTACAGCGCCATTTGCACATGAGACTGAATAGGGACTGCAAACCTTGATACAGCCCCAATAATAACATCATTATGCTCATCACCATTTAACGCTTATTGCCCCACATCTTTGGGTTGGATGTTTAATTCCCTTTATTGTAATTTTAATTGTAATCCAAAATGGTATTTATTAAATATGGAGTTTACAAATTAATATCACAAAAACAACATGTCTTACAAATCTATACATCATAGTCATAACGGAGAGAGAAAGAAAGAGAGAGAGAAAAGGAGAGACGAGACAGTCACAGACAAGAGAGAAAGAGAAACAAGGATATTGAGGCAGAGGTGTGACAGTCCAAAGGGAGAAGAGATTGTAAATTACATAATAATTATGGCCTGTCTCCAAGCTTTCTGGGGGGAATTTCACAAAACTTGTCATCAGTGACAAATTACAGGTTTTGTTATAAGCTACTGAAATCCTTGCTTCTGATTGGTTATCAGCGGATTTGTCACTGATATTCGTCATTTGTCATTGAGAAAAGGCTTTGTGAAACGGGTCCCTGGTCTTCTGCATCCACCTTGGTGACGCCCAGTACGGTATACCTTCTTCTTGTGTCTCCTTTCAAGTTTTGCGAGTGCTGCCACAGGTTTTTGAGCCACTCTTACCCAACCGCATACATTCTCTTTTCTACAGGACAAATTAGCACAAGCAGACAGCCTCAAAGAAGAGTTTCAAACACTCGTTAGTGAAGGTGGCAACGGGTTTGCCAATTTGAGGAGTGCCGTCAGGGCTTTGGAAGGGCATGCCGAGAACTACCAGAGCATGCTGGATGATCGGCGCCACCTGTTGTCCACTGTGAGGAGCTTCTACGGTCTGTACGACAAGGTAGATATACAGTAGGCTTATGTACAGTAGGCTTCAGCTTAAGTCACCGGGTGCGGACGTGGGGGTACTATACATGACCGTGTGGGCTTGAGTCACCGCGGTGTGGACTTGGCTGGTCGATACTTACAAGCAGCAGTAGGCTTACGGTTGCACCATGTGAGAGAGGGGGGAGGATTGGGGAGTCCTGAAAAGGACTGTCAGTAATCTTTCTTTCTAGAGTGTGTATGTAGTTCTTAAAAAGGATTGTTGGTAATCTTTCTTTGAGCTTATAGTTCTAAAGAGAACTATAGTGCCTGTTGAAGAGGATGGGTAGGTAGTAGGAGAGGCTCGATGTTTCAAACAGGTTGACTATCCATAGGTTTGTTCCTTGGATGGTATTATTTCATAACTTATCTAACATGTATAATCTTTATATCCGAGGATCTGCAACCAATTTGGCTTTTATTCTTACTAGAAGGCTTAAAATGTACTAAATTTTGCTTGGTAATATTCTTATTATCATTTATAAAGTAATTTGGGAAGAAAGTATCGTGGCAGTTGATTTGGGCCCTGTTGCAACTTCCATGGTAGCAGGGCTCAACAACCAATCAAAATCATGGTTTCCATGGTATTTACCATCAATGGTAAGTTTTGTGCAACGCCGCCCTAGTGAGAGCAAATTTGTCATAAAAATTAACATTTGTTATTGATAACAAGTTTTATGAAAAGTGCCCAGGCTTAATAAATCGCATCACTCCCACTTCCTTCCCAGATTGCAAGGTGGTGCGTCAGAGCACTCAAGTTTCTTCCATCCGACATCGTCGACGTCCACAACGACATCCGATCGGAGCGAACCAAGGGTCGTCGTCGTGGCCAGGACGTCGGGGATGCGGAGTACCGCTGGATCGAGGACTCGGAGCGGTTCCTGCGTAAGCATCCGTCGCCGAAAGAGGAGGATGTGACGGCGATGATGGAGTATGTTGAGACGGTCGGGGAGAAAGTCAGGAAGAAGAAAGCCAAACATTTAGCAAACAGGTGAGAACCGTAAAGTTTGAGGAGCGCCAGGAGGGTAAAATCTGACTGACATGAGCGCTGTACAAGAAGCCATTATTATTATTATTATTATCATGGCCCCCAATCTAGGTGAGAACCGTAAAGTTGGATCTTGGCCCCAACTCACTCTTCACTATGTATTGATGTTGAATTGTTAACTATAGATTCCCCTGGCAGACCTTTCAAAACCAAGCAAATATAAGAAGGTTAGCTAAAGGTAGAGATTCATAGCACATTTTGTACCTGCTTCAAAGTCTATCTGCACTAGACGGCGCAAGTACAGTAGCTACAAGTAGTGCAGTCCCACTTTAAAGTGATCGTTTAACAATGTTAAATCGGAGATACACGGCCCTACGTGTTATCAGTGTCTGTGATATGGTGTAATATTGAAGCCCTAAAAAAATTGCGCTTCAAAATGATCAAGAAGTGCCTCAAAAAAGTAAAAATCTTTGAGTGACCGGTTTTCCCCAATAGACTGTAGTGTTATGAAAACCGTCAGGCGAACGGTTTTCAAAATTTGTAATTCTAATCATAAATATCTTGATAATCAGACAGGCGATCGGCTTGTAAAAGTCATGGGGTTCCTGACTGACCTAAAGGTTTATAATTATCATTGCATCATGAGCTAAATCCAGAATTTAGTTTCAGAATCTGAGACCAAGTTACCGGATCCCTTTAAGGCAAAAAGGGGTCATATTTTGTTGAAAAGTCCATAGGGGTTTATTTTTCGACTCCACTAACGATCATATCTTACCCTTTGTATATGAAGCCACACCACAGGATACTGCCTTCATTTATGAATCTCTTTCTTTCATTCTCTATTTGACAGATGTGCTGTTCTTCTCAGAGTCCTGAACACCAATGACCTGGCCAGCGAGAAAGATGCCCTCCTGGCGAAAAAGTGGCAGGGAGAGGTCGTCGGTTCCCGTGACGAGGGTCAGCGAGAGAAGACGAAAGATGTCAGCCGTGAGAGGAAGGACGGCGATGGGGTTGAAGAAGCAAGGATGGAAGCAGAGGAAGAGAAGAGCGGGGTGGAGTCAGAGGTCGATGATCCCTTACTGAGACGGATTGGGAGGCACACACCTAGCAAGGAGCTTGAGGTCAGAGGTCAAAGGTCAAAGAGACCATCGTCCAAAGGGAAGGTGGAAGAGAAGGTGGATGATAGGAGGAGCGATTCTGATGGGAGAGGGAGGAAAGTTGCAGATGAGGAAAGGAGAACTGATGATGGAGCAAAGGAAGAGAAAGAAGATGTGAGAATGGAGAAGGATAAGGATGAGAGAGGGAAGGAAAGAGAACAGTCGCAATGGATCCGACCTAGTCAGGACTTCTGGGCGGGACGGATTCCGGGCGTGGCACGTCAGAATCAGCCGCAACCCGATGAAATGGATGGAAGGGTTGCGCAACATTATGATAACGTTGGAATGCCAGTTCAAGATGTCCATCCACACATAGCAAGCAGACTGCAGGGTCCTGATCAAAAAGTGCACGATGTGAACTCTCCTCATCTTACTGCTTCAGATGCAGGTGGATTCCCGCGTTATTTAAACAGGAATCAGAATGCGAATCCATCTCCAAGCTATGCGAATGGTCACCTGCTGCATACGCTTCATGGGAATGCTTTACCGCCCCATCATCAGCAGGTCGGTCCATTTCAGGGTGTGCCAAGCCCCATTAACCAATCACATCCGGGTACTTTCCAAACTCACCAATCGCAGTTCCCCGTTCATGGGCTGAACCAATCACCTTACAGTATTCCACCCGGGAGTGAGCTAGCCTCCAGACAGCATGTGCAGGTGATGAATACCTCAGCGCAGACCTGCACGTTGTACGATCCTGTGACGGGCTTACCATATCAAGCGTACATTCAATCTCCTAGGAGCACAAGCCTGCAGGGAGATCCGCGGTCTACGGACTATCTCTCTGATTCCCAACACAGTACCCCTGGAGTGGGGCACCATGGGGCACAGAGACTGGTAGATCCCCACATCTCAGGCATGCATGCACTCCAAGCACTGGTCGGACACCCTCAACATCGGGTCACCAGTCATAACCGCACGCATGCTCTCAACATTGGGTTATCCTCCATGCAGGATCAGCAGAGCAGGGGCAGCACGCCTCGCAGCGAACACAAGAGGGAGCTCTCACCCTACGAGGACGTCCTCAGTCGCATCGGGCAGATGCGCACAAGAGCTCGCCGCGGGAAGAACAGCCGCGACAAGTCGAAGACGAGATCCAGAGACATGCGTGCGGCAAAGTCTGTCCCAAACTTGAGTAATTTATTAGCAGGTGTGCACATCGATGGGACCGGGAATAGATATGGCGATACTGGTCTTGACCTTGAGGGGGATCGCCAGAGCGATTATTACGCCAGATTGGCGCATCTGGACGATCAAGCGGGACGTTGCTCATCGGAGCATGCCACCAAGAAATGGGTCAGCCGTCTGATGGCGGATGATCTCCATTACGCAGATTCGTCCAGCTTGCGCTCTGCTTCACCAGCTCTGCCCTCGAGTATCGCTAGGAATCAACCCCGTTCTCTCACAACACAGGAGAAGTATGAACTTGAATCGCTGACATCGCTTCTGAATGAGAGTGATGATGACGACGATGATTCAGCTCCTGTGTCGAACCCACCAACCAGAGACCGGTTTAGACTCGGTGATATATCCAGTAGCCAAACGCGAAGTAGAGTGTTACCGACCAGACCTCCAAATATTGACTTTGACGCAGATCAGCGAGAGTTGGATCAAATAAGGCAGAATTTGTCTGGGTCGTTTGCTGCACCAAGTAACCGTGACTTAGGCGTGACCTTTGACCCTCTGCGAACAAATGAACTCTCACCAAATCTGCATCACAGTAGTCTCTCATCCAATGAAATATCGCCACTTCACCATCCCTCAAGCCATAGTACTCAAATACACCCCCATCCAACAAGTCAATCCTCCCATGCTGCCTACAACTCAGCCTATCATAGTTCAGCTTCATTCGCAGGGGCCAATCAGGGAGGCTCCCCATACACATCACACCATCAGAACCAGACTGGTCCATTCAACGGCAGGGGTGTTCCAGGCAGTCGTCTGCCTTCAGGAGGAGCGGAGGGAACAGCCCTAGCACCTATGACTGAGCAGATGAGGGAGTATTTTGGCGAGGTTGGCGTGACAGAGGAAGAACTGGTTCAACAAGGGCTGGAGGAGAGACTGAGAAACGTCCATGTCAATCAGGTGAAGATAATTAAACTTGTATTTCAAGTAACTAGTATTTACCTAACTCCAGGGCGTCGGAGCTTAGGAAAACGATTCAAACACCAGGTAGGGGCACATTTGTTTGAAATATAAAGAAGCAGTAATTACAATTTTGACTTACAATGTTTTTTCGACTCCTCTGGGCATCTGGACAACCACTTGAAATTATAATTTGAAGAAATCTTTGATGGGAAAAAGGTTTATTCCTCATCCTAACCCAATTCATTCATGTTATATATCGCCAATTCAACATGGCAAAGAGAAAGTACTCATGCGTGGTAGCGGTGCAGCACGTGAATAAATGAATATGCGTACTTTCTTTTCGAGGTTGAATTGACGATATATACATGGATGAATTGGGTTAGGACGGCTTGGGTTACTTGATAAAACATTTATTGTAAATGTAAATTTTCTCATTTGTATTCCCAGGTGCAAGAGAGAGCTACCCACGAGCATCTCAGCACCCCAAACTTCTTAGCCGAAGCCATGAACACGCTGGTCAAACTAGACTCCTCGGCAGATTCCCAACTACCGGTAGGGCTCCCTCTAGGGGCCAGACACATGCTACAGCGCAACCCGAGCCTCCAGCTCTCTGACGAGGGCGTCATCATTGATGGTGCGTCGTGGGACGGAACCCTGGAGCCAGGCAGCGTCGCCACCACGGAACGAGGGAGCGTGGAGAGTGGAGTAGGGTCAAGGGGTCAAGCCAGTAACCCCTAAAGGTCAGAGGTCATGAAGGACATATCAAGGCAACTGAACAAATTCAATTATACAGACGGGTTTGTTTTTTATCAACAGTGAACAACATTTTAATTCATGATGGTGATTTTTTAAATAGGGTCGAGGGGTCAAGCGAGTAACCCCTTAAGGTCAGAGGTCATGGACGACATATCAAGGCAACTGAACAAATTCAATTCTATACAGACGGGTTTGTTTTCTATTAACAGTGAACAACATTGTAACTCATGATGATGATTTTTCTTCCTCTCATTTTGAAATGAGTAGCATTTAAGAATGTTTTTAATGGCCTGATATTTGCATTTACATTACGCACAACCGGGTCAAGTGCTTTATTTGTTTTATAAAAAAGCGACACATGAAAGATAAGAGTTAAGACCTTGCAGGCTTGCTACTTACCAAAAAGTCCATGGGATTTTACTTGCCCTGAGTAAATATAAAATCCATAGAACTTGAATCAGACACTGGGACAGCTGAAATTGGCATGCCTGGAAATTCCTGGCTTCATTATAAAATCCAAAAGTCAAAACAGGCAAAGATCCAAGACAAAAGTCTAGGCCTGAAACAAAAACACATTTACAGTTTGAACGTAGACTATTTACAGTGGAGTTAAAATCAGTTATAGATATTCACATTGCATCCATGAAAATGAAAAACTTTCTGGATGCTCTGCTGCTGATTTATCTGGGACGAACTGAATTTGACAGTGGGCTGGGAAGATACAGAATCGCCGCCGTATGCCACGGTTTCTTGACTAGAAGTTGTAGTAGTAATAGTGCTGCTGAATGTAGAACTAGAAGAAGAAGGAGCAGTAGAAGCACTGGAAGAAGTAGCAGTAGTATTAGAATTATACGTAGCAGTAGAAGAGTACAGATGTTGGGCAAGCATGAGACCACGCTGAGCTGATAAAATACCTGTATCATACCATGGTCTCATACTCGGCAATCGGCCCTACATCTCTGCTTTGTCTTGTTTGGTTATTAATCCCCAACGACCGTATTAAAATAAATATTAAAAACAAAACAAACTAACCCAAGTTGTTGTTCATGTCCGTGGTGCTCGAAACAACATGAGGGTTATTGTCGAGCCTGAAGACAAAGTGGTCTAGGTCCTCAAAAAAGTCTGACATGATTCTTGTGTAGCTAGTGTGTATGTACACATACTGGGCAACCGGCCGTACATCTCTGCTTTGTCTTGTTTGTTTATTAATCCCCAACGACCGTATTTAAATAAATATAACAAAACTAAACAAACTTACCCGATTTGTCCGTGGTGCTTGAAGTTGAAACAACATGGGGGTCCTAGAAATAGAGTCTGACATGATTCTTGACGTTGTAATGTATAGCTAGAGGTAGTACTAGTAGAGTGTATGTACACACGTGTATAACGTATTTCATTGAAACTTGTCTGCATGAAATATCATGCGCGTACATCCGTTTCACAAAACCCTGAACAATTTCCACACATTGCCAACTTGTCTGACTTTCCCCTTCTTTCCTGCTGATATTCAGGCACACACTGCTTTGTTTGATGTTTGTTTTCCAAATAGATGCCACATTTTTTGAACTTTTCAAACTCCTTAATTTGTTCTTTAGCAGGCTGATTAAGAGCCTGTTTTAATTATTCAATATCTTTGTGCATGACCGTGATGTGTTTTGATAATGTTGTGTGGAACGGTTGGGACGTTGTTGGTTCACAAAATGGACACTTCCGTTTTGGATATGAATTCTAATGTGAGGATGCCGCAGATGTTGGAATTTCATCTTTTGCTGAATCTTCTCTGTCTTTTCTTGTTTGCCTTTCTCCTCCAAAGTCGAACAGTATCTTTCCATGACTTGACCGTGACGTCTGCTTGGTACTTTAAACCCTTCTCTGTGGGTCTTCAGATATGATGAAGGTCTCTTGATGATGGAAGATTCACTTCGTATAACGAAATAACTTGCTCAATCTGATGAACTTCATCCAAAGGTTTGAAAATTCGTCCTTCGGGGGTCACGGCGGAGCTGTCTTCTCTTGGAACTTGAAACATTGCATCTTCATCACCTGAGCTCATCAGTTCTTGATTATTTTACTTACCCAAAAGAACTACAGGTGAATTCCTGGCTTTCCCCTGCGAGGTAGCGCAATGCCGTCACTGCCTCTTTGAACATTGTTGGCAGTAATGTCAGAATCACAATCAAAATTGTTCTTGATTTGCCTAAAATCTTGTGGTATCATATTATCTACAAATGTAGTAGTTACTGAAGGAGATTTGGGAGCTGGCCCTCCCCCTGTTAATCTCCTTCCTGAACTCCACATGCTCCACTCGTTCTTCGCCACCAGCTTCATTCGCTTCCATTGCTCCTTGAGCTCTTTTAATTCTCTCCTATGTCCATAACGAGCTTGGAACATCGGGTGGATGCGGCTCCACTCATTGTTCTTTGCCACATTGGCCTCATAGTCGTTTTTCTTGTTCTCTATTACCTCTACACTTTCTGCTAATGATTCCAGAAGATAGTGTTTCTCGATCACATCCCACATCTCCAGATATCTCAAAACATAATAAAGAAATAAAGATCTGAATCATAAAAAGAAGTCGTTGACAATATCCATTTGAACCATCTGGCCAACTTGGTATTCGTGATCACCATCCACTTCTTCTGCACCATCAGCCGTTCCGACGTCGTTTCCTCCCTCTTCGTTTCCTGGCTGTTCATCTTCGTCTTCATCAGGAGGCTCGTTAAGCATCTTTGAGAGGTTGTAGAGGACACAGCAGGCAACGACAACATCACAGACTCTCCTCGGTATCATCTGCATTCCATGTCTTTTCCACACCAAATGGAGTTTGGAATTATCTCCTGAGCGGGTAGCCACTGCCTCCCAGTTTTGAGCAGGCATCGGAACTTGTTTTTCAGCTGTCCATTCACTTTTTCGATGAGTGTTGCAGCGTCATTCTTTTCCACACCAAATGTAGTTTGGAATTATCTCCTGAGCGGGAAGCCACTGCCTCCCAGTTTTGAGCAGGCATCGGAACTTGTTTTTCAGCTGTGCGTTCACCTTTTCGATGAGCGTTGCATCAGACATAGCACTTCTCTGTTGCTGTTGTAAGCTTTCTTGGCTGAAGTGTCGTACTTTTCAGTGGGAGGCTCATTAAGCATCTTCGTTATGTTGTAGAGCACACAGCAGGCAACAGCACCACATCACATACTCTCCTTGGTGTCATCTGCATTCCATGTCCCTTCAGGCAACGAAATTTGTTTTTTAGTTGCCCAAAGGTCATTTCAATTAGGCATCTAGTCCGTGCATGGGCCCCTACATTTAAAGAAATGGGTGATAGGAAAACTAATTAATTATTTTTACAATAACCTATGCATTATATGGATTCATTATGTACACAGGTAAGTTTTTCCTGCCCTTTTAATACAATTTTTTTTTTTTAATATCATAATTAATGTTTCATTTCTGTTATTCTTTGCCAGCTTTAATCAGTTTTGGTGTTTGTGTGTCGCTTCCAGTGGCCATTGAACACCATACTTTTTCTCTGTATTCTCTTCCGATATTTTTCATCAGATTCTCTGTACATGTACATCCTTTCGGCAGATTGAGTTTTGGTGTTTGTGTCTCACTTCCAGTAGCCATTGAGCATCTTAGTTCCTCTCTGTATTCTCTACCAATTTTTTTCTGATAAGTTTTCTGTGCATCCTTTCGGCAGATTGAGTTTTGGTGAATGAATCTTAAACTTTTTTTTGTATGAAGCTTTACGGCACTTACCATTTACGGCATCCCGTACCTGTTTTTTCCCACCCTCCGTTTCCGCAAACCCAGGAAATTGCAGCTCAGCCTTAGCCATTATAGCCTTGAATAAATACTCCCTCCTCAAGGCCTTCTTGGTGTTGTCCCCATTAAAAGAAAAGGTGGACAGCTCCTCCTTGCTGAAAAACTCCAAAAGGAGTTTTAACAACAACTCCCTGCCATTCCTCGACTGCTCATACGCCCGTAGGTAGTGGGCTTTTGTCATGTGAGAATGACATCTGCAGTGCCAATGCTCACAGCCTCATTGTCCAACTGACAGAAATAGACTGGCACCGGTTTTGTTAGGATTCATTACCTGGCTGATCTCCGCCAATTCATTCATTATTTGTTTTTGATTATTGATTATGATTGCATTCTGTTGTGTAATTATGTCCAATTTCTGATCCATATTAAGGGGCACGGAAAACTGGTTGGAAATTACTTGTGGATGCATGTCTTGGAGGGATTGGAGAAGATCATCCAAGTCATGGCATGTTGATGGGCCTGCATGGTACTCCTCGCCGTCATTGATGGACATACATGTAAAGTATGCTGTCAAACACCTTACTATTAAAGACTCTCTTGCTGTCTTTCTATCCAGATCTTCTTCATTCAGCATACCGCAAATCCTATTGACTTCATCTTTATAAAATCGGTACTTCTTCTTGAATTTCTTGTCGGATAGCTGCACAAAGGGATCTATTTTATCCTCCACAATTCTCCTAGCTCCTTCATTTGCAGCCGCCATTTTGAAGAATTGCAATCAACTGCCAATTAGTTGCAAATTTTGCGCTACCTCCAAATTTATTGCAAAGTTGCGCTCGATCTGCGATTAATTGCAAGATTTGCGCTAGATGTTTGCAGCGCACCTCTTTCTTGCAACAGGATCGAACGCCAGAGTTGCGCTTGATTTTGGGGAGTTGCGTTTAAACGCAACTTTCTTGCAACGCCCCATAAGACTTTCCTCTTGTCCTCTCTTAAAACCTCTTCCTTATCCCATGTTCTTTACACGCAGACAGAGTAGCTCTCCTTTTTGTTGTTATCAAGGATTACTACGTCCACTCTAGATACCGGAGTTTGAGTAGTCCTTTTTGGCATTTATTCTTATTATTTTCCATTGATCCTTGATCTGAGTTCCGCTCCATCTCTTTCCAAACTTGGCATGGAAAGCTTTCACCAAGGCCTCCCATGCACCTGCTTTGTTTGAGTTGGTTAGATAATCAGTCTTTCTGGAGAGTAATATGTCCTTCCTCTTGCTAATCATTTCTAGGAGAAAGTTTCTTTCACCCACTTGCCAGTTCCCTTTGGTTCTCTCCCTCCCTGCACACACAGTAGCTGCATCACCCCTAGCTTCCATTTTAGATGTATCAGACAGCATCTGATTTAATGAGCATGCTCAGTAGAAAGAAAGCATGGTACAATCCATGGTCTAAGATTGTACCATGGTTTAAACCCCCAGGGAGTTTTGTACCACTGTTGTGAATTCGGGCCAAAGTGTTTGCTGCACAGTACAGCATGTTTGTCTGGGCTCCATCGACCACCGGTTTAGGTCAGTTTCTGCACAGCGTTTAACCATTTGTGACGTCTTTTAGGGAATTTCTTTCGAGTAGGGAACTTGTAAAATGACAATTTCTTTCCCGGTTTGAAGTTGTGATTTGTGCAATATACAGCTTCACAGCTTTGCCAAATGGTTACTCATGATATTTATAATTTGGGAATGATTCTTAAACTTTGCAAATTGTATGTAGCTTTCCGACTCTTTCCATTCACGGCATCCCTGATTTGTTTTTTCCCACCCTCCGTTTCTGCAAACCCAGGGAATTGAAGCTCGGCTTGAGCCATTATCGCTTTAAATAGGTACTCTCTCCTCAAGGCCTTTTTTTGGTTGTCCCCATTAAAAGAAAAGGTGGACAGCTCCTCCTTGCTGAAAAACTCTGAAAAACTCCCTACCATTCCTCGACGCCTCGTACGCCCTGAGGTAGTTTGATCTTGTCATGTGAGCATTGACATCTGCAGTTCAAATGCTCACAGAATCGTTGTCTAACTCACAGTAGTACACTGGCACCGGTTTGGGTGGATTAATTACTGGGCGGATCTCTGCCAATTCATTCATTATTATGTTTTGATTAT
This sequence comes from Strongylocentrotus droebachiensis, assembly GCA_035222895.1. Classification (NCBI taxonomy): domain Eukaryota; kingdom Metazoa; phylum Echinodermata; class Echinoidea; order Camarodonta; family Strongylocentrotidae; genus Strongylocentrotus; species Strongylocentrotus droebachiensis. Next base: position 80,903 of record JAVYIG010001637.1, read on the forward strand.
TGATTATTAATGCATTTTGTTGAGTAATTATGTCCATTTTCTGATCGATATCAAGGGGGACGGAAAACTGTGGTGAAATAACTTGCGGATGGATGTATTGTACAAGGATGGATTCGAGAAGATCATCCAAGTCATGGCATGTGGATGGGCCTGGATGTTACTCCTCGCTGTCATTGATGGACATACATGTACAGTATGCTGTCAAACACCTATACTCTAATGCACTCCTTGCTGTCTTTCTATCTAGATCTTCTTCATTCAGCATACCGCAAATCCTATTGACTTCATCTTTATAAAATCGGTACTTCTTCAGCTGCCCATTCACCTTTTCGACTGAGCGTTGCATCGGACAGAGTGGTTCTTTGTTGTAAGCTTTCTTGGCTGGAGTGTCATCTTTGTCCACACCAAATGGAGTTTGCATCCATCTCCTAAGTTGAACGCCACTGTCTCCCACTTTGGAGCAGGCAACGTAACTTTTTCTTAAGCTGTCCGTTGACCTTTTCGATGAGCGTTGTATCAGAAAGAGTAGTTCTTTGTTGTTATAAGCTTTCTTGGCTGGAGTGTCATCCTTACCCACACCAAATGGAGTTTGCATCCATCTCCTGAGAGGATAGCCACTAGTCTCCCAGTAGAAGGCCGTCCACTCTGCAGGTAGCTGCCCAGGCCTGAGAGGATAGCCACTGTCTCCCAGTAGAAGGCCGTCCACTCTGCCGCTCTGCAGGTATTTTCCCAGGCCACTCATTTTAAGTTTCCTTGAGTCATTCACATACCTGGGCCATCTACCACGCGACTCGCAACAACGTTTGTGATGACGTTTTTTGGGTCGCACACCATCTGCACATTTATACTACTGTATGTTTGAATTTCCTGTTGCGGACAGGTGCTCTCTCAGTACAGCATGCTTGCCTGGGCTCCATCGACCACCGGTTTTGGTCAGGTTCTGCACAGCGTTTAACCGTTTTTTTCACGTCTTTCAGGAGTGGGCTTTTGTCATGTAAGCATTTACATCTGCAGTGCCAATGCTCACAGCCTCACTGTCCAACTGACAGTAGTACACTGGCACCGGTTTTGGAGGATTCATTACCTGGCGGATCTCCGCCAATTCATTAATTATAATGTTTTGATTATTGATTATTAATGCATTTTGTTGAGTAATTATGTCCATTTTCTGATCGATATTAAGGGGGACAGAAAACTGTGGTGAAATAACTTGCGGATGGATGTCTTGCCCAAGGATGCATTTGAGAAGATCATCCAAGTCATGGCATGTTGATGGGCCTGGATGGTACTCCTCACCGTCATTGATGGACATACATGTACAGTATTCCTTACTCTAGGACTCTCCTCTTGTCATCTAGTGCTTCTGTCTGGAGCTCTTTAACTTCATCCTTCAGCCCTTTAGTCTGTGATTTGAATGATTTGATAAAACTAACAAGCATGTATATTACAAATTCTGAGGCTGTAGAAAATTTGGGTACATTTGATTTCTGATTAAAATTCTCTTCCAACTTTCGTCCGCTGCCATCCTCTTTCTTACCTCTAATCCACTTGTATCTTGAAGCAAAAGTCTCCTCCGTGTCATCTCCTATCGTTTCTACCTCTTCCTTGGCTCATTTTCTTTTCACGTACGTCATCACTGTGGGGTATTCCAGACAGCTACTTATTACAGCAACAGCATTTGCGATCATTTTAGAATCAGAGGAAGTATCCGTTGGCTCAAGAGTAAAGACATTATTTTCTGGGGAAACAATTCATCTGCTTGAATTACGTATTGACATGAGGAATCGGGTTTCATATTTTGATTAACATGTAAGACTCTCTTTCCTTTGTTACATCCCTGCTTCCCGCAATAAAAAGTAACTCCTCTTCCACTAACTACATGTATATCATTTGGTATTTCCATGCACTTACAGTATAGTGAATTCCTTGGCTTTCATGAGGGGGCGTGTGCCCTACCCCCTTCCCCCTGGATCCGCCCCTGGTCAAGTAAAATTACAGTTTAATCATTCAACTGCAAGTGATTTCCTCGCTTTCCCCTGCAAGGTAGCGCAATGTCGACACTGCCTCTTCATTGTTGGCAGTAGAGGAACTTGCATTCATTAACTTTGCAGATCTTATACACTAACTACATTCATTGTGATGCAATCATTAATTGAATGAGGAAAATAGTTTAAGAAAACAATAGTTATTCTGTGCAATTCTTACTGTGAAAATTCGGCTATCGTGTGTGCTTCCAGCCCAGCGAGCTGAAACACTGGTAATTTCGTAGGTCACATTACATGTCAGTTGAACGTTAATGCTATTGAACCCTTTTCGGTTGATGAATGACCGATGTGCATCACCTAGAGATGTGCCTCCCTCTTTGCAGCCTCTTCCCTTCTCAACTGTCATCTTTACAAATGAATTTATGCTAAACGTCTACAGACATCTCAAAACATAATAAAGATTTGAATCATAAAAAGAAGTCGTTGACAATGTCCATTTGAACCATCTGGCCAACTTGGCATTTGTGATCACCATCCACTTCTTCTGCACCATCACACTGAATAAAGAATGCATCATACATGCTGCATTACTTGTTGTAAGCTTTCTCAGCTTGGCTTTGGGGATTCTGCAAGGTGGTCTTCAGCCATTGTCTTGAGGGATACCCAGAATTGCCTAGTAATATCCCTTTTAGCTGTCCCGCATGGTATTTTCTAGCCAACTTGCTGTTTTGTATCAAAGAAAAGAAACATTTAATTCTCCCTCTGAATTACTTGTTTTCATCTAAAATAATCATCAATCTCTTCTCTCATTTCCATCTCTGCTTGACTCTCTATAAAAGTTCAAGAAATATCATTTCATTTTTTTTTTAAAGTATACCTGCAAGATCCTGCTGTCATGTGTAGATCCTGGCCATTTGACTACAGCATTGGAGATTCTGTAGTCTGGAGTGCAAACTAATTGCACATTGATTGAGTATATCCCTTTTCTATTGACGAACGTGTGCTCGTCAGGGCCAAGGGGATGCCCCATGGAGACCACTGTGGGTCCCATCAATGCACCTGTATAGTTTGAAAGAAGAATGTGAAAATAAAAACACTAAATCAAAGAAGGTCTTCTTTGTGTTGTCCCCATTAAAAGAAAAGGTGGACAGCTCCTCCTTGCTGAAAAACTCTGAAAGGAGTTTCAACAGCAATTTCCTTCTGTTCCTCGACTGCTCGTAAGCCCTGAGGTAGTGGGCTTTGGTCATGTAAGCATTTACATCTGCAGTGCCAATGCTCACAGCCTCACTGTCCAACTGACAGAAATAAACTGGCACTGGTTTTGGAGGTTTCATTATCTGGCGGATCCCTGCCAATTCATTAATTATAATGGTTTGATTATTTATGATTAATGAATTTTGTTGAGTGATGATGTCTACTTTCTGGTCCATAGTGAGGGGCACGGAAAATTGGTTTGAAATTACTTGTGGATGCATGTCTTGGAGGGATTGGAGGAGATCATCCAAGTCATGGCATGTGCTGTCTGCCCATGGCCCTGGATGGTGTTCAACATCATTGGTGTCAAACACCTTACTCTTGGACTCTCTTGTTCTCTCCTATCATTTCTACCTCTTCCTTATCCCATGTTCTTTCAGGAGCGTCCCCTTACGGCCATCATTTGCCCACATTTTGTCAAAGTTTGACATGTTCAAGAAGTCGAGGGTATCGTTCAAGAACTTCAGATACACTTCGTCTGCTGCCATCCTGTTTCTTATCTCTAATCCACTCGTACCTTGAAGCAGAAGTCTCCTCCAATTACTGGGAAACTTTCATTGCTGGAGATATATTGTGCTTCATCCACTCAATTCTTTCTTGTTCTGAAACAATGATACAAGTCTTTCTTTGTCTTTTACATCTCTTTATCAATTTCATCAGGCCTTTTTTATATAGCCTGCAACGGCTCTGTAGCCTAGAAAAGGCGTCGTATGGCAGCCCTGGCAGAGATTTGTCTCCTAGTTCACTGAGGAGGAAAGTGCACAACTTTTCCAGCGCATCTACATACTAGTGAACTGTGCTTGGGCTTAGGGTCTGCATAAGGGACATGTAGACACTGAGGAAATAAATATAATCCATCTAGTTTTATCACACACGAAAGTAATCATACCAACTCCATTTCTTTAATAAAAAATAAAAATGTTAACGCCCCATAAAATTGTTGGAAAAATTATACATTATACATGACTCTTTCATCGTGATCTTGGTTTCATATTATGAAAGAGGAGAATTTGAATTATTTATCAAGGTATATACTTTTGAAGAATTATTTCTTGCACAAGTTCTAGATTAACTTTTCCACCGAAAAAGAGGGCAGGGGCTGCTGTCTTCCTTATCAAAGTTGGCAGGAGCGTCCCCTTAGGGCCATCATTTACCCACATTTTCTTCAACGTCCTCCGTGTACTGGGAAACTTTCGTCACTGGAGATTTATTGTGCTTCATCCACTCAATTCTTTCTCGTTCTTCATTTGATGGAACAACTCAAACAATGAACAAGGGCATCCATTAAAGCCCCTTTCAGCCTTCTGCAGATGAAAGAAGATGTGATTTGTCATGCCGCTTTTCACGTACGTCATCACTGCTGAGGTATTCAAGACAGCTACTTATTACATCAACAGCATTTGCAATCGTTTTAGAATCAGAGGAAGTATCCTTTGGCTCAAGAGTAGAGAAGACATTATTCTCTGGGGAAACAATATCATCTGCTTGAATTACATGAGGAATCGGGTTTCATATTTTGATAAACATGTAAGACTCTCTTTCCTTCGTTACATCCCTGCTTCCCGCAATAAAAAGTAACTCCTCTTCCACTAACTACATGTATATCATTTGGTATTTCCATGCACTTACAGTATAGTGAATTCCTTGGCTTTCATGAGGGGGCGTGTGCCCACTCCAGCAAAGCATAGAGAGTCCATGCTAATGCGTATGGACCTCTAGCGCTGCATGTATGTGGTATGCACGGGGTGGATTTTTTCCACTTTTAATATCATAAAATGTAAGACAAATACAACATAACATAGGTTATGTTATATTTGTCTTACATTTTACAACAGTAAAGTATGTTAATTTAATGTTAGTATAGAAATAAAACAAATTAAACTCACTTTTAAAGCACTTTTTACAGACACGGCGGCATGATTCCCTTCTCGATTACGATGAAATCAAAACTGTGCACAAAACACACCATACAATGACTTCTACATGCGAAACAATTCGCCACAAAGACAGCTCGCCCCTGGACAACTCGGCACAATACCCTCCCTGGATATCTCGCCACAATACCCTGGACAACTCGACCGTGACAAGTTGTGCAGGGTATTGTTGCGAGATGTCCAGGGTATTGTGTCGAGCTGTCTTGGGGCGGGTTATTTTTTGGGGCGAGCTGTCTAGGCCCCGGTGAAAACATACGTGACTCGTGACTCGTGGCTCTTGCGCAACATCTGACGGGTAGTTTTCTTATCTCGCAGACGTTTTCATTTATTGCTTTATCGCAGGTTTAAGCACCTAGGCCTCTTATTCTGTACGAATTTCTAATCTAGTTAGACTGGAAATGCTTATTATTAGTATCATTATTAATATTATTATTATTAAATTGCTAAATTGAATATTATACTTTGGAATTATATAGTAATGCTCCGCCACCCCTGTCGGCTTAGTTGGGCTGAAATGTGTATGTATTTAATACCAAACTCTAAAAACGCTCGTACGCAATAGCCTACCGCTGAGCTGTGTACACAACCGATCGCGTCCATATCAACATGCATATATTCGGACGTAGCGGCCTTCAAAAAATGGCGCACGTTAGCTGAATTGCGGATGGGCTATAAGCAAACAAGTAGGCCAGATGTCTGGAAACCAAGGAAATTTACACCAACGAAACCTGTAAGTTCCATTCTTTATTTATTAGTGATGGGTTATATCCCATGTAATTGATTATAAGTGCTTTGTCGGAGTAAAATCCAGAACCAGAACAAGAAGTTGCGTTAATGTACTGGTGCCAGTGTTGTGTGTTGTACTACACAGCCAGGATAGTGATGCTCCTATGTGTGCGTGTGCCCTACCCCCTCCCCCCTGGATCCGCCCCTGGCCAAGTAAAATTACAGTTTAATCATTCAACTGCAAGTGATTTCCTCGCTTTCCCCTGCAAGGTAGCGCAATGTCGACACTGCCTCTTCATTGTTGGCAGTAGAGGAACTTGCATTCATTAACTTTGCAGATCTTATACACTAACTACATTCATTGTGATGCAATCATTAATTGAATGAGGAAAATAGTTTAAGAAAACAATAGTTATTCTGTGCAATTCTTACTGTGAAAATTCGGCTATCGTGTGTGCTTCCAGCCCAGCGAGCTGAAACACTGGTAATTTCGTAGGTCACATTGCATGTCAGTTGAACGTTAATGCTATTGAACCCTCTTCGGTTGATGAATGACCGATGTGCATCACCTAGAGATGTGCCTTCCTCTTTGCAGCCTCTTCCCTTCTCAACTGTCATCCTTACAAATGAATTTATGCTGAACGTCTACAGACATCTCAAAACATAATAAAGATTTGAATCATAAAAAGAAGTCGTTGACAATGTCCATTTGAACCATCTGGCCAACTTGGTATTTGTGATCACCATCCACTTCTTCTGCACCATCACACTGAATAAAGAATGCATCATACATGCTGCATTACTTGTTGTAAGCTTTCTCAGCTTGGCTTTGGGGATTCTGCAAGGGGGGTCATCAGCCATGGTCTTGAGGGATACCCAGAATCGCCTAGTAATATCCCTTTTAGCTGTCCCGCATGGTATTTTCTAGCCAACTTGCTGTTTTGTAAGAAAAGAAACATTCAATTCTCCCTCTGAATTACTTGTTTTCATTTAAAATAATCATCAATCTCTTCTCTCATTTCCATCTCTGCTTTAGTCTCTATAAAAGTTCAAAAAATATCATTTAATTTTTTTTTTAAAGTATACCTGCAAGACCCTGCTGTCATATGTGGATCCTGGCCATTCGACTACAGCATTGGAGATTCTGTAGTCTGGAGTGCAAACTAATTGCACATTGATTGAATATTGCCCTTTTCTGTTCATGAACGTGTGCTCGTCAGGGCCCAGGCATGCCCCATGGAGACCGATGTGGTTCCCATCAATGCACCTGTATAGTTTGAAAGAAGAATGCGAAAATAAATACACTAAATCAAAGAAGGTCTTCTTGGTATTGTCCCCATTAAAAGTAAAGGTGGACAGCTCCTCCTTGCTGAAAAACTCTGAAAGGAGTTTTAACACCAACTCCCTACCATTCCTCGACACCTTGTACGCCCTGAGGTAGTTTGATCTCGTCATGTGAGCATTGACATCTGCAGTTCAAATGCTCACTGAATCACTGTCCAACTCACAGTAGTCCACTGGGGCCGGTTTGGGTGGATTAATTACCCGGCGGATCTCCGCCAATTCATTCATTATTATGTTTTGATTATTTATTATGATTGCATTCTGTTGTGTAATTAAGTCCCAATTTCTGATCCATATTAAGGGGCATGGAAAATTGGTTGGAAATTACTTGTGGATAGATGTCTTGATGTGCGAGAATGGAATCAAACAGACCATCGAAGGTCATGGCATGTGCTGTCTGCCTATGGCCCTAGATGGTGTTCAATTTCATTGGTGTCAAACACCTTACTCTAGGACTCTCCTCTTGTCCTCTCCTATCATTTCTACCTCTTCCTTATCCCATGTTCTTTTCGGGACATCCCCTTACGGCCATCATTTGCCCACATTTTTTCAAAGTTTGACATGTTCAAGAAGTCGAGGGTAACGTTCAAGAACTTCAGAGACACTTCGTCTGCTGCCATCTTCTTTCTTATCCCTTATCCAATTGTACCTTGAAGCAGAAGTCTCCTCCATTTACTGGGAAACTTTTGTTGCTGGAGATTTGTTATGCTTCATCCACTCAATTCTTTCTTGTTCTGAAACAATGATACGAGTCTTTCTTTGTCTCTTACATCTCTTTGTCAATTTCATCAGGCCTTTTTTATATAGCCTAGAAAAGGCGTCATATGGCAGCCCTGGCAGAGATTCGTCTCCTAGTTCACTGAGAAGGAAAGTGCACAAATTTTCCAGCGCATCTACATACTTGTGAACTGTGCTTGGGCTTAGGGTCTGCATAAGGGACATGTAGACACTGAGGAAATAAATATAATCCATCTAGTTTTATCACACACGAAAGGAATCATACCAGCTCCGTTTCGTTAATCAAAAACAAAAATCCTAACGCCCCTTGAAATTGTTGGAAAAACCCCAAAATCGCAACAAATTTCTTTTTTTTTCTCAACATGTCAATCAAATTATATAATGATGTGAAAGAGGGTTTCAGTTTAACACACACAGTTTTTCACCTTTCATCATATGACACCTAGTTGACGATGGAATGGTCATCAGAGAAATTGGGAAGGTCAGATATACGTTTCCTCAAATGAATGCTCGCACGCATGCCAACTGCTCACCTTGCGTGATACATCCATTGTGGCCATTGCGATAATTCAAGCGAAAGAATCTCTGACACTATAACTTCAAATTATCTCAGTTCAATTATACATGACTCTTTCATCGGGATCTTGGTTTCATATTATGAAAGAGGAGAATTTGAATTATTTATCAAGATATATACTTTTGAAGAATTATTTCTTGCACAAGTTCAAATTATCTCAGTTCAATTATACATGACTCTTTCATCGTGATCTTGGTTTCATATTATGAAAGAGGAGAATTTGAATTATTTATCAAGATATATACTTTTGAAGAATTATTTCTTTCACAAGTTCTAGATTAACTTTACCAACGAAATAGAGGGCAGGGGCTGCTGTCTTCCTTATCAAAGTTGGCAGGAGCGTCCCCTTACGGCCATCATTTGCCCACATTTTCTTCAACGTCCTCCGTGTACTGGGAAACTTTCGTCACTGGAGATTTGTTATGTTTCATCCACTCAATTCTGTCTTTGTTCTTCATTTGATGGAACAACTGAAACAATGAACAAGGTTTTCATATTTTCATTAACCTGTAAGACTCTCTTTCCTTTATTACTTCCCTGCTTCCCGCAATAAAAAGTAATTTCTCTTCCACTAACTATATCATTAGGTATTTCCATGCACTTAGAGTGATACCACTCTTGGCATTCATCGCAACGCATATATTGAGCATCACGGTCATACAACTTTTGACATCAGCAATGTGTTGTATTTTTGTGGTTTTTTGTCAAACGTTACCCAGTTTTTAGGCTCTTTTCTTTTATAGGTCTCTATGTCCCAACGCATATATTGAGCATCACGGTCATACAACTTGTAAGCTTTCTCAGCTTGGCTTTGGGGATTCTGCAAGGGGGTCATCAGCCATGGTCTTGAGGGATACCCAGAATCGCCTAGTAATATCCCTTTTAGCTGTCCCGCATGGTATTTTCTAGCCAACTTGCTGTTCTGTATCAAAGAAAAGAAACATTCAATTCTCCCTCTGAATTACTTGTTTTCATTTAAAATAATCATCAATCTCTTCTCTCATTTCCATCTCTGCTTGAGTCTCTATAAAAATTCAAGAAATATAGATATTTTTTTTTTTTTTAAGTATACCTGCGAGATTCTGCTGTCATGTGTGGATCCTGGCCATTTGACTACAGCATTGGATATTCTGTAGTCTGGAGTGCAAACTAATTGTACATTGATTGAATATCACCCTTTTCTATTGAAGAACGTGTGCCCGTCGGGGCCCAGGCGTGTAGCTTTCCGACTCTTTCCATTCACGGCATCCCTGATTTGTATTTTCCCACCCTCCGTTTCTGCAAACCCAAGGAATTGAAGCTCGGCCTGAGCCATTATCGCTTTATATAGGTACTCTCTCCTCAAGGCCTTTTTTTGTTGTCCCCATTAAAAGAAAAGTTGGACAGCTCCTCCTTGCTGAAAAACTCCGAAAGGAGTTTTAACACCAACTCCCTACCATTCATCGACACCTCGTACGCCCTGAGGTAGTTTGATCTTGTCATGTGAGCATTGCTCACTGAATCACTGTCCAACTCACAGTAGTCCACTGGGGCCGGTTTGGGTGGATTAATTACCTGGCGGATCTCCGCCAATTCATTAATTATTATGTTTTTATTATTTATTATGATTGCATTCTGTTGTGTAATTACGTCCATTTTCTGATCAATATTAAGGGGCACGGAAAACTGGTTGGAAATTACTTGTGGATGCATGTCTTGCCCAAGGATGGATTTGAGAAGATCATCCAAGTCATGGGATGTTGATGGGCCTGCATGGTACTCCTCGCCGTCATTGATGGACATACATGTACAGTATGCTGTCAAACACCTTACTATTAAAGACTCTCTTGCTGTCTTTCTATCCAGATCTTCTTCATTCAGCATAACGCAAATCCTATTGACTTCATCTTTATAAAATCGGTACTTCTTCTTGTATTTCTTGTCGGATAGCTGCACAAAGGGATCTATTTTATCCTCCACAATTCTCCTAGCTCCTTCATTTGCAGCCGCTATTTTGAAGAATTGCAATCAACTGCCAATTAGTTGCAAATTTTGCGCTACCTCCACATTTATTGCAAAATTGCGCTTGATCTGCGATTAATTGCAAGATTTGAACTAGATATTTGCAGCGCAACTCTTTCTTGCAACAGGATCGAACGCCACAGTTGCGCTTGATTTTGGGGAGTTGCGTTTAAACGAAACTTTCTTGCAACGCCCCATAAGACTCTCCTCTGTCCTCTCTTAAAACTTCTTCCTTATCCCTTGTTCTTCACACACAGACAGGGTAGTTCCCTCTTTTGTTGTTATCAAGGATTACTACGTCCACTCTAGATACAGGAGTTTGAGTAGTCCTTCTTCGCATTTATTCTCATCCTCTTCCATTGGTCCTTGATTTGAGTTGCGCTCCATCTCTTTCCAAATTTGGCATGAAAGATTGCACCAAGGCCTCCCATGCACCTGCTTTGTTCGAGTTGGTTAGATAATCAGTCTTTCTGGAGAGTAATATGTCCTTCCTCTTGCTAATCATTTCTAGGAGAAAGTTTCTTTCACCCACTTGCCAGTTCCCCAGTTCCCATTGGTTCTCTCCCTCCCTGCACACACAGTATTGCATCACCCCTGGCTTCCATTTTAGATGTAGCAGACAGCATCTGATTTACTGAGCATGCTCAGTAGAAAGAAACCATGGTACAATCCATGGTCTAAGATTGTACCATGGTTTAAACCCCCAGGGAGTTTTGTACCATGGTCTCAAAAACCTAGGGGGGGGGGGGGGGGGGTTAAACCCCCAGGGGTTTTTGTACCACTGTTGTGAATTCGGGCCAAAGTGTTTGCTGCACAGTACAGCATGTTTGTCTGGGCTCCATCGACCACCGGTTTTGGTCAGTTTCTGCACAGCGTTTAACCATTTGTGACGTCTTTTAGGGGATTTCTTTCGAGTAGGGAACTTGTAAAATGACAATTTCTTTCCCGGTTTGAAGTTGTGATTTGTGCAATATACAGCTTCACAGCTTTGCCAGATGGTTACTCATGATATTTATAATTTGGGAATGATTCTTAAACTTTGCAAATTGTATGTAGCTTTCCGACTCTTTCCATTCACGGCATCCCTGATTTGTTTTTTCCCACCCTTCGTTTCTGCAAACCCAGGAAATTGAAGCTCGGCGTGAGCCATTATCGCTTTAAATAGGTACTCCCTCCTCAAGGTCTTTTTGTTTTTGTCCCCATTAAAAGAAAAGGTGGACAGCTCCTCCTTGCTGAAAAAACTCTGAAAGGAGTTTTAACAACAACTCCCTACCATTCCTTGACGCCTCGTACACCCTGAGGTAGTTTGATCTTGTCACGTGACATCTTGACATCTGCAGTTCAAATGCTCACAGCCTCACTGTCCAACTGATAGTAGTCCACTGGGGCCGGTTTGGGTGGATTAATTACCTGGCGGATCTCCGCCAATTCATTAATTATTATGTTTTTATTATTTACTATGATTGCATTCTGTTGTGTAATTACGTCCATTTTCTGATCGATATTAAGGGGGACGGAAAACTGGTTGGAAATTCCTTGTAGATAGATGTCTTGATGTGGAAGGATCGAATCAAACAGACCATCGAAGGTTATGGCATGTGCTGTCAGCCTATGGCCCTGGATGGTGTTCAACGTCATTGGTGTCAAACACCTTACTCTAGGACTCTCCTCTTGTCCTCTCCTATCATTTCTACCTCTTCCTTATCCCATGTTCTTTTCGGGAGCGTCCCCTTATGGCCATCATTTGCCCACATTTGTTCAAAGTTTGACATGTTCAAGAAGTCGAGGGTAACGTTCAAGAACTTCAGAGACACTTCGTCTGCTGCCATCCTCTTTCTCATCTCTAATCCACTCGTACCTTGAAGTAGAAGTCTGCTCCATGTTACTGGGAAACTTTTTTTGCTGGAGATTTATTGTGCTTCATCCACTCAATTCTTTCTTGTTCTGAAACAATGATACAAGTCTTTCTTTGTCTTTTACATCTCTTTATCAATTTCATCAGGCCTTTTTTTATATAGCCTGCAATGGCTCTGTAGCCTAGAAAAGGCGTCATATGGCAGCCCTGGCAGAGATTCGTCTCCTAGTTCACTGAGAAGGAAAGTGCACAACTTTTCCAGCGCATAGATCTACATACTTGTGAACTGTGCTTGGGCTTAGGGTCTGCATAAGGGACATGTAGACACTGAGGAAATAAATATAATCCATCTAGTTTTATCACACACGAAAGTAATCAAACCAGCTCCGTTTCGTTGATCAAAAAAAAAAATCCTAATGCCCCTTGAAATTGTTGGAAAAACCCAATAATCGCAACAAATTTCTTTTTTTCTTCAACATGTCAAACAAATTATATAATGACGTGAAAGGGGGTTTCATTTTAACACACACAGTTTTTTACCTTTCATCATATGACACCTAGTTGACGATGGAATGGTCATCAGAGAAATTGGGAAGGTCAGATATACGTTTCCTCAAATGAATGCTCGCACGCATGCCAACTGCTCACCTTGCGTGATACATCCATTGTGGCCATTGCGATAATTCAAGCGAAAGAATCTCTGACACTATAACTTCAAATTATCTCAGTTCAATTATACATGACTCTTTCATCGGGATCTTGGTTTCATATTATGAAAGAGGAGAATTTGAATTATTTATCAAGATATATACTTTTGAAGAATTATTTCTTGCACAAGTTCAAATTATCTCAGTTCAATTATACATGACTCTTTCATCGTGATCTTGGTTTCATATTATGAAAGAGGAGAATTTGAATTATTTATCAAGATATATACTTTTGAAGAATTATTTCTTTCACAAGTTCTAGATTAACTTTACCAACGAAATAGAGGGCAGGGGCTGCTGTCTTCCTTATTAAAGTTGGCAGGAGCGTCCCCTTACGGCCATCATTTGCCCACATTTTCTTCAACGTCCTCCGTGTACTGGGAAACTTTCGTCACTGGAGATTTGTTATGTTTCATCCACTCAATTCTGTCTTTGTTCTTCATTTGATGGAACAACTGAAACAATGAACAAGGTTTTCATATTTTCATTAACCTGTAAGACTCTCTTTCCTTTATTACTTCCCTGCTTCCCGCAATAAAAAGTAATTTCTCTTCCACTAACTATATCATTAGGTATTTCCATGCACTTAGAGTGATACCACTCTTGGCATTCATCGCAACGCATATATTGAGCATCACGGTCATACAACTTTTGACATCAGCAATGTGTTGTATTTTTGTGGTTTTTTGTCAAACGTTACCCAGTTTTTAGGCTCTTTTCTTTTATAGGTCTCTATGTCCCAACGCATATATTGAGCATCACGGTCATACAACTTGTAAGCTTTCTCAGCTTGGCTTTGGGGATTCTGCAAGGGGGTCATCAGCCATGGTCTTGAGGGATACCCAGAATCGCCTAGTAATATCCCTTTTAGCTGTCCCGCATGGTATTTTCTAGCCAACTTGCTGTTCTGTATCAAAGAAAAGAAACATTCAATTCTCCCTCTGAATTACTTGTTTTCATTTAAAATAATCATCAATCTCTTCTCTCATTTCCATCTCTGCTTGAGTCTCTATAAAAATTCAAGAAATATAGATATTTTTTTTTTTTTTAAGTATACCTGCGAGATTCTGCTGTCATGTGTGGATCCTGGCCATTTGACTACAGCATTGGATATTCTGTAGTCTGGAGTGCAAACTAATTGTACATTGATTGAATATCACCCTTTTCTATTGAAGAACGTGTGCCCGTCGGGGCCCAGGCGTGTAGCTTTCCGACTCTTTCCATTCACGGCATCCCTGATTTGTATTTTCCCACCCTCCGTTTCTGCAAACCCAAGGAATTGAAGCTCGGCCTGAGCCATTATCGCTTTATATAGGTACTCTCTCCTCAAGGCCTTTTTTTGTTGTCCCCATTAAAAGAAAAGTTGGACAGCTCCTCCTTGCTGAAAAACTCCGAAAGGAGTTTTAACACCAACTCCCTACCATTCATCGACGCCTCGTACGCCCTGAGGTAGTTTGATCTTGTCATGTGAGCATTGCTCACTGAATCACTGTCCAACTCACAGTAGTCCACTGGGGCCGGTTTGGGTGGATTAATTACCTGGCGGATCTCCGCCAATTCATTAATTATTATGTTTTTATTATTTATTATGATTGCATTCTGTTGTGTAATTACGTCCATTTTCTGATCAATATTAAGGGGCACGGAAAACTGGTTGGAAATTACTTGTGGATGCATGTCTTGCCCAAGGATGGATTTGAGAAGATCATCCAAGTCATGGGATGTTGATGGGCCTGCATGGTACTCCTCGCCGTCATTGATGGACATACATGTACAGTATGCTGTCAAACACCTTACTATTAAAGACTCTCTTGCTGTCTTTCTATCCAGATCTTCTTCATTCAGCATAACGCAAATCCTATTGACTTCATCTTTATAAAATCGGTACTTCTTCTTGTATTTCTTGTCGGATAGCTGCACAAAGGGATCTATTTTATCCTCCACAATTCTCCTAGCTCCTTCATTTGCAGCCGCTATTTTGAAGAATTGCAATCAACTGCCAATTAGTTGCAAATTTTGCGCTACCTCCACATTTATTGCAAAATTGCGCTTGATCTGCGATTAATTGCAAGATTTGAACTAGATATTTGCAGCGCAACTCTTTCTTGCAACAGGATCGAACGCCACAGTTGCGCTTGATTTTGGGGAGTTGCGTTTAAACGAAACTTTCTTGCAACGCCCCATAAGACTCTCCTCTGTCCTCTCTTAAAACTTCTTCCTTATCCCTTGTTCTTCACACACAGACAGGGTAGTTCCCTCTTTTGTTGTTATCAAGGATTACTACGTCCACTCTAGATACAGGAGTTTGAGTAGTCCTTCTTCGCATTTATTCTCATCCTCTTCCATTGGTCCTTGATTTGAGTTGCGCTCCATCTCTTTCCAAATTTGGCATGGAAAGATTGCACCAAGGCCTCCCATGCACCTGCTTTGTTCGAGTTGGTTAGATAATCAGTCTTTCTGGAGAGTAATATGTCCTTCCTCTTGCTAATCATTTCTAGGAGAAAGTTTCTTTCACCCACTTGCCAGTTCCCCAGTTCCCATTGGTTCTCTCCCTCCCTGCACACACAGTATTGCATCACCCCTGGCTTCCATTTTAGATGTAGCAGACAGCATCTGATTTACTGAGCATGCTCAGTAGAAAGAAACCATGGTACAATCCATGGTCTAAGATTGTACCATGGTTTAAACCCCCAGGGAGTTTTGTACCATGGTCTCAAAAACCTAGGGGGGGGGGGGGGGGGGGGTTAAACCCCCAGGGGTTTTTGTACCACTGTTGTGAATTCGGGCCAAAGTGTTTGCTGCACAGTACAGCATGTTTGTCTGGGCTCCATCGACCACCGGTTTTGGTCAGTTTCTGCACAGCGTTTAACCATTTGTGACGTCTTTTAGGGGATTTCTTTCGAGTAGGGAACTTGTAAAATGACAATTTCTTTCCCGGTTTGAAGTTGTGATTTGTGCAATATACAGCTTCACAGCTTTGCCAGATGGTTACTCATGATATTTATAATTTGGGAATGATTCTTAAACTTTGCAAATTGTATGTAGCTTTCCGACTCTTTCCATTCACGGCATCCCTGATTTGTTTTTTCCCACCCTTCGTTTCTGCAAACCCAGGAAATTGAAGCTCGGCGTGAGCCATTATCGCTTTAAATAGGTACTCCCTCCTCAAGGTCTTTTTGTTTTTGTCCCCATTAAAAGAAAAGGTGGACAGCTCCTCCTTGCTGAAAAAACTCTGAAAGGAGTTTTAACAACAACTCCCTACCATTCCTTGACGCCTCGTACACCCTGAGGTAGTTTGATCTTGTCACGTGACATCTTGACATCTGCAGTTCAAATGCTCACAGCCTCACTGTCCAACTGATAGTAGTCCACTGGGGCCGGTTTGGGTGGATTAATTACCTGGCGGATCTCCGCCAATTCATTAATTATTATGTTTTTATTATTTACTATGATTGCATTCTGTTGTGTAATTACGTCCATTTTCTGATCGATATTAAGGGGGACGGAAAACTGGTTGGAAATTCCTTGTAGATAGATGTCTTGATGTGGAAGGATCGAATCAAACAGACCATCGAAGGTTATGGCATGTGCTGTCAGCCTATGGCCCTGGATGGTGTTCAACGTCATTGGTGTCAAACACCTTACTCTAGGACTCTCCTCTTGTCCTCTCCTATCATTTCTACCTCTTCCTTATCCCATGTTCTTTTCGGGAGCGTCCCCTTATGGCCATCATTTGCCCACATTTGTTCAAAGTTTGACATGTTCAAGAAGTCGAGGGTAACGTTCAAGAACTTCAGAGACACTTCGTCTGCTGCCATCCTCTTTCTCATCTCTAATCCACTCGTACCTTGAAGTAGAAGTCTGCTCCATGTTACTGGGAAACTTTTTTTGCTGGAGATTTATTGTGCTTCATCCACTCAATTCTTTCTTGTTCTGAAACAATGATACAAGTCTTTCTTTGTCTTTTACATCTCTTTATCAATTTCATCAGGCCTTTTTTTATATAGCCTGCAATGGCTCTGTAGCCTAGAAAAGGCGTCATATGGCAGCCCTGGCAGAGATTCGTCTCCTAGTTCACTGAGAAGGAAAGTGCACAACTTTTCCAGCGCATAGATCTACATACTTGTGAACTGTGCTTGGGCTTAGGGTCTGCATAAGGGACATGTAGACACTGAGGAAATAAATATAATCCATCTAGTTTTATCACACACGAAAGTAATCAAACCAGCTCCGTTTCGTTGATCAAAAAAAAAAATCCTAATGCCCCTTGAAATTGTTGGAAAAACCCAATAATCGCAACAAATTTCTTTTTTTCTTCAACATGTCAAACAAATTATATAATGACGTGAAAGGGGGTTTCATTTTAACACACACAGTTTTTTACCTTTCATCATATGACACCTAGTTGACGATGGAATGGTCATCAGAGAAATTAGGAAGGTCAGAGATACGTTTCCTCAAATGAATGCTCGCACGCATGCCAACTGCTCACCTTGCGTGATACATCCATTGTGGCCATTGCGATAATTCAAGCGAAAGAATCTCTGACACTATAACTTCAAATTATCTCAGTTCAATTATACATGACTCTTTTATCGTGATCTTGGTTTCATATTATGAATGAGGAGAATTTGAATTATTTATCAAGATATATACTTTTGAAGAATTATATCTTGCACAAGTTCGAGATTAACTTTTCCAACGAAATAGAGGGCAGGGGCTGCTGTCTTCCTTATCAAAGTTGGCAGGAGCGTACCCTTACGGCCATCATTTGCCCACATTTTCTTCACCGTCTGACCCGCATTGTGCAGAGGTTTTCCAGATCTTTCAAGGAAGAAGTTTCCTCCATGTACTGGGAAACTTTCGTTTCGAGATTTGTTATGCTTCATCCACTCAACTTTGTCTTTGTCTTCCTCTACATTTGATGGAACAACTAAAACAATGAACAAGGGTTTCATATTTTGATTAACCCGTAAGACTCTCTTTCCTTTATTACATCCCTGCTTCCTGCAATAAAAAGCAACTCCTCTTCCACTATTCTATATCATTTGGTATTTCCATGCACTTAAAGTGATACCACTTTTGGCATTCGTCGCAACACATATATTGAGCATCACGGTCATACAACTTTTGACATAAGCAATGTGTTGTATTTTTGTGTGGTTGTTTGGTCACACGTTACCCAATTATCAGAATGGCGCTCTTCTTTTAGGTCTCTTTTATTGTCTGGACCATCTTCATGGATTGGACTAAGCTCAATCTTCATCATGATTGCTTTGTTAACTTTGTTTGACCTTTCTCGGATATTCCCCCTGTTGCTATTCCAATATAAGCAAAGTGATTTAATTGATTCATCATGTCCTGTGGTGTTTCAATGCAACCTTTTTTAGTATTTTGTTAGATTTACACTGTACTTATTCTTTGATAGCCATCAGTGTTTTTTATAGTTATGTGGAATGATTGGAGGCTGTTTAGAGTCTTGCAGGAACTCAACGTCTGGTAATTTTTGTTGGTACACCCTCCAAGATAAGACACTCCCTCTCGAAGAACATGTAGTTTCTAAAATCACCGCTTATTGTAAATTGGGTCAGGTACCTATTAAACAAAATGCCAGCACATGTCAGAAGGAATCGCCATTGTCGACTTTAAAAATCCAATCTTGAGGATAAAAAAGTTGAACGATGAACTTACCTATGAGCATACTCTCTGATCCTTGGACAGTTCAAGATGATTACTGGCATTGTTGGGATCTGGTCACCCAAGGATCTGGAGCCGCTTTGGCTGTCTTTTCCTCGGATGGAAACATATCAATCATTGTCACTTTGTAAAATGCTTCCGGATTTCATTTCACTGTAATTTGTGATTCTTCGTTTTAAATCTAGTGTTTCTGTCTGGAGCTCTTTAACTTCATCCTTCAGCTCGTTAGTCTGCGATTTGAATGATTTGATAAAACTAACAAGCATAATATATTACAAATTTTGAGGCTGTAGAAAATTTGGGTACATTTGATTACTGATTACAATTATCTTCTTCTTCCAGCTTTCTTTTCAACCGTAGGTTCTCCATCTGGAAATTGAATAGTAAGCATATTTTCAAACTGAGTGCATAGTCCTTGACAAAGATAACTTATTGGAAGGAAATTACTGTTCTTATTTATCTGTGTAACTTAAAAACAGTAATTGTGCTCTCTGAAGCTTTCCTGGTTTCCCTAGACTTTTTTGTTCTTGCCTCTTCTGCTTCCTTGTCATTGCACCTCTTTGTTTGGTACCTTATCCAGTCAACGCCAGAGATGGCGTTCGGCAGCTCATCGCTGGTCTTCCTCTAAAGGTGCCGTCCTCATTGCTTCTGCCTGCTTTGCTTCCCTTTCTTCCCTATTCTTTTTCTTTCTTGCCTCTTCTGCCTCCTTGTCACTACGCCTCTTGGTTTGGTACCTTATCCAGTCAAGACCAGAGGTGGCATTCGGCAGCTCATCGCTGGTCTTCCTCTTCGGTGCACTCCTCACTGCTTCTGGGACTTTAAGATATTTATTGAATGCTGGGGAAACGTTCTGTGCATTATACTATAACCACTGACTTCTGTCCATGCTATGAATATGGAACAAGGCTAACCTTGGAAACACTTATTTTCTGCAAGGCCAAATGAAGTATAAATAAGATACTTGAAAGGATACAGTTGAGCCAAATATATGACTGTATCTTAAAAACTCATTGCAAAACCAATAAATATTGAGAAAACGCATTAAGAATCTAACTATTTTATTGTTACACTTCATGTAATGTACTTTTCCTTAGAAAATAGAGTTCACTCATTCCCAGATCAATGCATTCCTAAGTTAAAGGAAGTGCAAGTTCTACATGGTTTTAGAACTTAACGTTCATAGCCATAACAAATCCTTTTTTAAAGTAAAGTATTCATATTTACATGTTCAAGAAGTCGAGTGTATCGTTCCAGAACTTCAGAGACACTTCGTCTGCTGCCTTCCTCTTTCTTTTCTCGAATCCACTCGTACCTTGAAGCAGAAGTCTCCTCCTTTCGTTGCTGGAGATTTGTTGTGCTTCATTCACTCGATTCTTTCTTGTTCTTCATTTGATGGAACAACTGGAACAATTAAGGGCATCCATTAAAGCCCCTTTCAGCCTTCTGCAGATGTTTGTAGATAATACTCTCATATGAAAGAAGATGTGATTTGAGAGCTATATATATGCTTCATAAAAGAACACACAAATCTGGGAGGTCTGGTTGACCATAAATCCCGGTGGGATCCTTGATTGCCACTGTTTTTCTTACCTTATCTATGTTACTTTTGTATTTTTGCTTTTTCTTCTAATTTAATTCTACGGGTTATAGTCTTCTCTTAATCAGAACACTGTGCGCTCAGAAACATCAGTATTAAGCGCCTAATAAATGTTATGTATTATTATTATTATTATTATCAACACAAGGTTGAGATGAGATGAGTTAGAAGTAGCTAAACCTCATTTTTTGGACAATTTTGCACCCGTGGTGGTAGAGCTTGTTGGACTTCGGACATCATGTCCTCAAGTTATTCATACAAAACAAGAACTACTGGAGATTTATTTGTACTTGCCGATTTCTGTCCCAACAGTTTTGCTGACAGTGTTAGCCTTATCAGGTTTTTTGGCTCTGCTCCTCCGTAGTGGTAGCGGACTATGTCGCTGGCTTACCCCCGCCTGTGGCGGCCTGGGAAGCGGTTGCCCTTGTGGTGGTATCACCTGTAGTGGTTTTACCACCAGGCGATTATTCGTTGATTTCTCCATGAAAAGGCCTTTCTATCCACCGATGGCAGAGCTGCAAAGCAATACGTTTTTCCCGTAATTATTCTGTTTTTTTCCTCCAAATAATGGTAGTACGTTTTTTAAATTTATAATTTCTTAATTTTTTTTTTACATACCGCACCTTATCAAACAACTGCCCTAAATTCTTTTTTTGATAATACCAAAATAACAACCAAAAAATACCTACTTGTAAATAAACTATAGGTCCTAATATGAAAATACAGCATGAAGAATGGATATTTCTGCATTGGAAGTGTGTCGTGCGTGATTGTAAGTTTCGTCATATTGTTTTAACAAGTCACTAGAACCCCTCA
This sequence comes from Strongylocentrotus droebachiensis, assembly GCA_035222895.1. NCBI lineage: Eukaryota > Metazoa > Echinodermata > Echinoidea > Camarodonta > Strongylocentrotidae > Strongylocentrotus > Strongylocentrotus droebachiensis. The sequence continues at coordinate 102,134 of JAVYIG010001637.1, forward strand.
GTGTAGGCGTCCGGGTTTCGCTCCATGTAGCCCTGGAGCTTCTCCCCTCATCCCGATACTCTCGGCCGATGTTCTTCATCAGGTTCTCGGTACACCCTCTCACCAGATTGAGAGTGTCGCAAATTTTATCATGAAATTGTTTTGCTTGTCCACTTTTTTTCATGGCTTTGTACGTGCTGTGTAGGTCGAGGTATGTATCCATGCATATCATGATCTCATGCACCCTCCACGCACCTTTCTTTTTGGGAGTCTCCATCCTATAGCGTTAAAAAAAAAATCCCTTGATCTTGATGTATAAAGTAAGATTAGAAATATAGGTCCACTTCAGAGTTTAAACATTGATGAAGTTTAATGGCAAAATTAATGATGTCATAAAAAATTCTTTCTTTGTCGCGTGTAGTTCAATGTGATGGCTTATAAACTTGAAATTACTCTTTTCCACTTGATTAGAAACTGGGAGCACGTTAACTTAAAAAGAAGTGCGGAGGACTACACCGATTACGATGTGAATACAATTAAGTCCTATGACAGCCCTTTTTCATTTCCCCCTTCTCCTACCCCATTAAAATACGAAAGGCAAAAAGGAACTTCTAGGACTATACCCCGCGTCTGTCATCTTCCTTGCCATATCGTCGAAAACTTTCTTGTTCCTGACGGTGCCATCCAGCTGCTACTGGACCTCCCCCTCTGCCCACAGACTCAGGAAAAACCAGATTTCCCCATCTTCCCAATTGGTCCTTCTGATGGGTAAAGCCGTCATTCCGGTGTAAATACAATTAAAATCAGGAGACAATCAATGCAACAATTGAACTACAATCAATATCGGTCAACGAACTCTTTGCTTGTGGTAAAAAGACCAACAATACAGCGTAGTACCGGTACGTAATATCCAGCTAAAAAAAAGTTTAGCTCGCTCGTGTTGTGTTATCCAGCCTTGCGCAAAGCGTTTTCCCTTTATTATTTTACCGATACAAATCAATTACCCATTTTTCATCCAATTCACTTGATAAATTTACCTACGTAAATATGACTGATAATGATAAATGCAATAAAAAATTATGAGCTACATGTTCTTTCATTATTTTTTAAAATCAATTTTATAATAAAGATTTTTTCATAATGACCTCTGCCTCGTAAAAGACTAAACGTCAATACAGAGAGCATGCATGTGTAACGTGAACTGCATGCATAGCGCGCGTTAAATGTGAACTTTCGCACCGGAAGTGTATACGAAAATGCAAATTCACGACCACACGACCACGCCGTCTGTGATTGGCTGTTGCTTAGCCCCGCTTCTCCTTAGCCCGGTATTACATTTCTTGGATTCACACTACGCAGCTTAGCACCACAATTGCCCGGCTAACCCCGCAATTGCCCGGCTAACCCCACAATTGCCCGGCTAACCCTGCTATTTTGCAGGGCCAGATAGTACTGTACTATTTGTGGGGTTAGCCCACTTTGGCAAAACGTAATGTGAACAGAAAGCCGGCTAAAATTACCCCGGGTAATTGGTGGGGCTAAGGAAGGAATTGGTTGGGGCTAAGACCCCCCCTTAGCCCCACCTATTTCCCGGGGTTAAGCAATATTTGGTAGATGTGTAAAGCATATAGGAGTACTAGGACAATTACGATTTCCCTTCCCCGTGTCTGATATCAGGGGTGGGGCGGTTGTTTAGGGGGTAACTGTCCTTTTTTTTTTGCCATCATGGTTCCTTTTTTGGGTCAGCTCTGCGATAGGGTGTTGATAGAGGCTACAAGGGCTTATTCGTTTAACTTTCTTAAAAAGAACGCTACTACATGCACAAAGACTAGTCCGAAGATGTTTGAGGATACAAATGTCCAAAACCATGGCGACTCAGTGAGACGCCATTTGCAAGCTGTAACGTAATTGTCGCATGCGCAGTAACCAGCTCTCTCATACACGTAATCTCATACGATATTACGTAGTTAAATATGTACTGTATATCCACTGTCCACTAGACTTATAGGTAACATTGAACAATCTTAATTTATTTACAACTCAATCAATTAACTAGATTTGTCTAATTTGTGTGTGAAAATTAAAATCTGTAAACTTTAGTTCATATATGAATGTAGATTTTTATATACCTTGTATCTTAACAGAGCCATAGGATAATCATCTTGAAAATCAAACAGAAATTGTGTGCTAAAAAATTGACAAATTGTTGCCTTTTCCATCCAAAAAGAGTTCAATCTATAAAGAAAAAAGTACTTTGAATAATCTATATTCACCTTGATCAAGAAGACAATGAAAGGCGTTTTTCACTGGGTAATTATAATCATTGTTTGTGAATTTATATTCCAATAAACAATTAATTTACATGTAGATCTGTAAATATCTAGATATGTACCATGCCAAATGTGTTTTTAATTGAATTTGTTACATGTTTATTTATGATGTTCTATTATATATTTGTATTATATATTCGTTTATGTTCTTTATGTACAGTTAAGTCTGCAGAATTCAAATCGGTTGAGATCACAACCAAAACCCAGGTCAACTTATGTAAGAAAGTATACTTTTAGGAAGTGTAAATTACCCATGTTTGGCTTAGTTTGGTCCAAGAAAATGATTTGACTTTTGCTAGTGTGGATTATGTATTTCTATTTTACTTACCGGTAAATAAATATTTACGTCTTGTAAAATGCATTATACTTTGACTTTTTTGTTTATTTTGCATGGAACATGAAGCAATCAATCAATCAATTAATCACATGCACACATAGATCATATAGCAAAATGTGCATACATGTACAGATGTTTTTTTCTTCTTCTATTTTCTGTATGTGAATTTCGTATTACTGCCTTTTCCCAAGTTTAGAAAATAATCTTTCTAGCAAGATATTGTATTGCTATTATTGAGTGTATGTCTTTGTAAATCTAATTTCCTACATACCGGTACTCATAGTCATATCAATGTAACATGTACCAGTATACATTTACAATTGGATAGCTGCATGAACATGTCTGTATTTTTGATATACCGGTATGTTTCTGTATGTTAATTTTGTATTCCTACCTTTTCCCAATTCTAGAACCATTTTGTATTGCTATTCTTGTGTGTGTCAATTTGTAAACCAAGACCAGCAAAATGTACATTCTACAGGTATTCCAAATTATATTTCTGTTATTGTAAAGTATTTCTCTGAAACTGTTATTATCAGCTACATCATGTGTTTTATAGTATCTGTATTCTGTCTATACATATCCAAGCTGTCTTCACAAATATACATGTAGAAGACATATAGTATAACATTTTGTATATTAAATTATACAGTACAATCAAAGATGTTTCTGCTTGGCTATTGTGTCTGATTTCTTAGTGTATTCAAGATCACTATCACTTCAAAATTTGTCTTAAGAATTTGAATGTATCGTTCATTTTGTCATCATACACATGTACATGTACAATACAGTACATTAAAGCTTTACTATTCTATGTTACTTTACAAGGAATCAGTGATGAAAAAAACGGAGCATTGATTAATTATTTCCTGTATAATGCTTAATAACAATCAACAACATAAAACAGAACAGACAACAAATACAGAACTAATATCATGGTTGATTCCATATTTATTTCATATACATTTACAAACAAGTAGATAGTTGAGAAAGGAATTTAGTTTGTCTATCAGCTCCCAATGTAATTACTAATCCCCATACATGTAAGGATCCATTTATTTACAGGGATGCAAACAGAAAACAACCAACAATATCCTTGTTTTTGTCAGAATTTTTGAGTCCATTCTTTTTAATCGGCACTTTTCAAACATTTATCAAAGTGCACCAACACTCTGACTTGCACGTCTTCCTCCCCGGCTGAAATAATTACACCCACTCTGCCTAATTCTTTGTCAACAGTAAACTGTTTTGAAATATTTTGTTAATTGATTTTAGTAGCCATAGGGGTACATAGTGTATTTTGAGAAGGGTACTTATTTCATATATGAGTACATACATGTATATAATGTACATGAGGAGAAATAGCAAAACTTGGGTGAAAAATCTGTAACTATTTATGTGGCAGAACATAAAGACATCCATGAGTAACAAGTATTACCCAACTACAATTACATGTGTACTTCACAAATCTTTAAATTGGCAACATGAAGTTGGATTTGTAATCATTATATTCACGAACTTGCAGCTTGTACATTGTGTACCTCTATGCCTTGCCAATTTGAGGATGCAACACTGATTCATTCATACTTTTAAAACATCAAGTACCTCTGTATGCCTTGCCCCTTTCTCATCACTACATGTAGAACTACATGTATATGTACACAAGAGGGAGACATTTATACAGTCCATACTATGGTGAAGGTAATGAGATGTGCATAATGAGATGTATCATTCATATGTTGAATTTGGCAGTTTTCTTAGCGGTAGTCCGGACAGGACAGCTGGCAGCTGAGATGTGAAGCTCAAAAGGATAGGGCCAGTCTGCAGTGGAGATATAGAGATAGAGAGAGAGAGGGAGGAGAGAATGAAAGATAGAGAGAATGAAAGATAGAGAGAAAAAAGGGGAGAGAGAGAGAGAGAAAAAGGGGAGAGAGAGAGAGAGAAAAAGGGGAGAGAGAGAGAGAGAGAGGGGGGGGGGGGGAATTGAAGTACAATGTAAGTTTGATGATTTGGAAATGATTTTGTCAGGACTCTCAGGAGGAAATAATTGGGAGAGAAGAGAAAGGGAGAAAGAGGGAAATAAAGGGAGGAAGAGAGAATTAGGAGACAGAGAGTGAAAAAGCAAGAGAGGGAGAGAGGGAAGGTACCGACTAGAAACGGTGCTGGAATTACAATTACAAGTCAAATCATAAATTTTGGACATAATAAGACAAGTTTCTATTGATATAATAAGATAAGTTTCTATAAGCCTTTTCGTAAATACTGTCTGCGCATGGGCAGATAAAGGTCATTTCTGATAAAATTGTAAAACCCACCGACAGGAATACGTGCTCATGTCATGTAATCATTATTCATGTGTGCACCTGTGGTACATTCTTATGAAACAAGAGGGCAAACAAAAGCTTTTCATGAAGCACATACATGACTTGGCATTGATTATTCTAAAATACCCAAAGTGGGACTTCTCCATGAGTAAAACATCTGTGGATATTTGGGGTCATTTGACCCATGTGCTAATTACGAAAAGGCTTATTGATATAAAAAGGAATTGAATCACAATGTGTGACTGTACATGTACAGTACTTGTATAATAGATGCATACATTTCGAAATGAGCATAACAAAATAAAAGAAGGTAAGGATAGAGAGAAGAAAATGAGAGACACACATACACAGAGAGACAGAGACAGAAACAGAGAGACATACAGACACGGAGATAGAGAGAGAGAGAGGCAAACAGCTAGACAGAGAGAGGGAGGTAGATACATAGAGCGAAAATTAGAGAGAGAGATGGGACAGCACAAAGATGAACCAACCTTTTGATTTTCCTCCAAACTTTCCGTTGGTATTACTGGGTATAGATGGGGATGAGAGCGCCTGGATGGTTGGTGTAACCCTATGCAGAACAGCGACCTCTGTTGGTGAAGTATTTTTAACAGTCCACTGAGGGTCACACAGGTCGTGGAAGCGCTGGTTAGCTGGCCATCTTGTAGGCTGTAAAGATAAAATGTGACAAAGTGGCAATTGTAAAGGACTGCTTCAATTTCTACAATGAACCCCACTGCACACTACACAATATTACAACCACTTCAATCAAATGTTAGTTTATATATATGGGAACCTATAATCTACAAGCTGAGCTTTTTAATAGGTTCCTCACATTTCACTCTGTATAACCTTCTATTCAATACAATTAATTTTGACGTCTTTTCAAAAAATTAATTATATAATGTGACACTTTTAGTATATTTCATATTATGTTCTAATTTTGTCAATTATGTGAATTCTTTTTTGTGAAATGTGAAACAAATAAACTTGAAACTTGAATATATTTTCGAAGAAATTGCAATTGTTTTAAATAGGAAATCTAATCAAACATCATTTTAAATAATAATAATAATAATATTAGCAACCAGAATTTTAGTGCATGTACAAATAGGGGATATGAGGTTTATTCTTTTCATTGGTTCTACTTTGAACTTTCAAGTGAGTAATTAAATGACTTCTGCGCACCCTTTAAAAACATGAAAAAGCAGCAGATATAAGACTCATTACTTTTCATTAATTCTACTTTGAACTTTCAAGTGAGTGACCTATTTCTCGAGGACCTTTCACTATTTATCAACCAGTTTAATTTATTATTGAGAATGAAACCTTGCCAGGGCGCTTAATTCCAAGAAATTAGCACCTTCTAGGGTATGGGTTATTTATAGTTCCTTTAATAGAACTGCAGTTAACAGATAATTAGTCATACCCTTATCAAGTTTTGTAATTTTTTAGGTATGTGAAAAATTGGCTTTTCCAAATTTATGTTCATTGAGAATGTGACATATATTAAAGCTTGCATCTGAAAATAATTGACAAAGGCCCTTATTCAACCAGCCCATCTGCCAGTCCCATGTTTCAAAAAACAAAAATCATCAAATTTTCAGGGGGTATGAATAATTTACATGTGGGTGTTAACTCTAGGGCATGGTATATTTATAGTTCCTTACTGTATATAGAACTATATTCTCATTATGCATTTTTTGAAAGACTCTACCCAATCTCCTTTCTCTCTGTCTTTCTCTTGCCCAAAATGTAATGCTAATTCAGATGCCTGTCATCCTCTCTTCTTCTATGAATTCCTTTCTCTAACATTTTAAAATCTTTTCTTCTACTCTTACATTTCCTCTTCAAGTAAATACCTTGATGTCTTTTTCCCACATCTGTATCAATTGTCCCCAAATTTCCCTTCCTCCCTCTCCCGCTTTCTTTAAAAAAAAAGCATTTCTTTCCCCTTCTCATGAAATGCTTGTGGAAATATGATTTCTTCTTGATTAAAGGTCCACTCAGAATTTTATATTCAAATTTAAAATTCAAATTTCTTTCTTTCACTCAATAAAAAAGAATGGATGTGTACATCATTTAAGTATACAGTGAAATTAAGCAAAACAAAATTAAGCATTTACAATATATGATTTATATAATACAGAAAAACACTAAAAGATAGAAAATATAGGACGAGGACCTGCGTAAAAGAATTAAAATCTTAGTTGTGCCGGCCCAACCAAGAAGAAGTTGAAGAAGAGGGGAAATATATAATATAAGATAATTTGTTCTTCTCTCCTTTATTCAATCTCTTTCCTTCAAATTTCCATTCTCCCCTTTTTCAGGTTTATTTCACTTACTGTCTAGAGTGTACTATAATGCAAATTATTTGTTATAGCGGGGTATTTTAATAAATATACATGTCATGTGCATGTTTCATACTACTCATAAATAAAATCAGCATCCATATTCATAATCGCTACTAATATCCATTTGATACATCATCACTGATTCTGACAAATAATACACTTACTATTTTATGTTCACTCTCTTGGTCCTTATTAAGATCAGGATGGCTCCCATGGTTACACTTCTCCCTCGCTTTAGTGATGCGGTTGATAGTGGGTGTAGCCTTTGGATGAGTGGGCGTCGCCTTGGTGGTGGTGGGCGTCGACCTACTGCTGGTGGGCGTATCCATTGACTTGTGGGTGGTTCCTACAGGGAATGCTTCAATACGCCCCAGACTAACCTTGGCCAAGGGGTGGGGCACTGGAGAGGAGGAGCATCTGGTGTTGGTGATAGCGGGCGTGGCCGCGACAGCGGAGGTGGAGCTGGAGCGAGGGCGCTGTTCGTTGAGTTTCCGATAGGTGTAGCCGTCCCTGATCCCCCACGATCAATCACGAACAAAAAATGTAAAATGAAAATGTATTTTGATGTGTCGCCACAAACGAATATATAAATCAATAACAACGAAGGCAATTTTAAAATCATTTTTCTCATTAGTTGATATTTTCATCTATGGTGTATTAAAGTGTTGATGTTTCCTATCAAACTTGTTTCATAAAGAGAGAATAAATTGCTTTTTATGCTTAGGGATACCAATACACAATTAGGAACTGACTAAAGAATATGTGATGCCAGAGAATATGTCCTGGAACCTGTTCTTCACTCCTATCTAATAGCAATTAGATGTAGATGTAACTTGTAATTATCCATACTTACACATGTATATCTATATGACAGGAAATTATTAGTACAACTATACTCTGAAAAATAATCCTATTGCATATACCTGTAATTTGCAGCATAGTAATTTGCATCCTGGGTAGGCCTATGCCTGAAATTTACATTGACGGCTTCATCTGTAGCAGAATGCTGCTCTATAGTAGACGTTGAACCATCTACACCCTCCTGCCGGTCCGAAACCGTGCCCGAACTAGCCGGACGCACTGACCCTCTTATCAGGAACGACGTCCGAGACGTGGCCGGACTCTCGGCCCCTGCGACATGACACGACTTGACCTTCATGGCGGACATCTGACCGAAGCGATTGAGGCTAGAAGCGGAGAGTTTTGCAGAGAGCGCGCTGGACGGGGTGTGGAGGTTGGTGAGTTTGGCGGATTTGCTGATGAGGTGGGGGTTGTCGTTGTAGGAAGTGAGATAGAGCGAGTTGGACCGGTCCAAGCGGGCCTTAGGATCATCGGGCAGGCCGTACAGGATGGGTTTGTCATGAACCAAGGAACAAAGCTTCCACCCTCTGAACATCTACAGATGGAAGGAAATAAAAGTGATCACAATACATTTGCATCCTGTGCTATACACAGTTGCCCATAAAGTTGGAATACATTTTATGGGTTTTAGTTAAACCCGGGTTAAAGCCTAGTCTAAACTTAAACCCAGGTTTAAAGTTAAACTAGACTTCAGAATATTAGGCATAAAGTTTATACTTCTCAGAACTTAATGGATCAATCGGAATAGTCATAGAGATTGATCGATAAAGTTCTGAAAAGATATACATTTTATTGTTCAAAAGTTAACAATAATTGTCACAATCGTTTCATGAGAAGAGTTAATAAAATTTATTAAAACTTGATGGCCAATAGTGTATACTGTTAGGTGCTAGATAGTGATAGGTAATGAACTGAAAAATAATTCTAATTTCAGGAAATATCAAGAAAGAGGGCTTCCATATGCACCCCAACAAGATTTGATATTGGGCCCTGTTTCACAAAACTTATTATCAACAACAAATGCTAAGTTTTCTACAACAAATTAGTCCTCAGCCAATCAAATGCCACGCTTTCAGTAGCTTATAACAGTTATTGTAACTTGTCATTGATATGTAACAGATGTTATGAAAAAGGACCCTGGTTCATCTTCTGAAGATTTTAACCTACTAATTTCTGAATCCTGAAGTATTTTTGTCACAAGTGAAGCTGGATCTTTCATCAACTTTCTACCTGCTATTATACTGTAGCAGACAGATTACAAATTATTTAAAGAATTTATGATTAAAATTGAAACATTGCCTAATGGAACCTCATGCTGCCTATCCAAGTCTACAATACTTTCCTTGTGTACATGTATTTTGAATACTTTCATGTCATCATTGTTTTGATTTATTTCTTGGATAGGCCAATTTACTTGGAAAATCCATAATTTATCAGAGGTATTTGAATGAAGAAAACTATGTCATCTTCATGAGATATTAACATGTTCATATACCTTAGGAGCATCATAAATAATTACTAATTAATTTGTATAGGTATACACATATGCCTTAGTCAACATTGTTTATTTGATAAGGTTAACTATTTTTAAAAGGTAATTGAAAACAGTTACCCTACATAAAAGGCTGGAACTAGATAGAGAGAACTTGGCAATCTTCTTTAGATATGGATGTATTTATTCAACATTTTTTCCTTTATAGACAAACTCTTTCCTTTAATAAGTTTGGCCATATGCAAAGAAAGGGCTTTCTGATTTGAACATATATGTCCTACATGAGAGGATTGAACTAACCAAGATACATGTACATACATGTATGTTAACTTCATAAGATATTGACATACTATTCCATGGATGCATAGGAAAGACTAAAATCTTGCACAAAGTTCATCATTTAGAAGAGATTGTGCCCTACAGAAAATGGTGCTGGTACTTTTAAAAAGCAAAAGAAAGCCATGTACATTAGGTTCATGTAAATAATGATTTATTCTTTACATAATTAAAGTTGATATCTTCTCTGAACTTTATTGATCAATCTCTACAACCCTTCAGAATGATCAACAACGTTCTGAAAAGACATAAACTTTCTTTATCAAGAACAACCCACATTGTCACATTCACTTCATGAAAAAGTTTTAAAAATCCAACTATCCCAGTACTCATGTACTAAAAGAATGTGTACACTGTACACAAAGACCACCTACCTATAAAGACCACTTTTTTTATGTTTTCCTTGAGGGGACGTCATACAATGAAATCTTTATATAAAGACGCCTTAGGGGAAATATGTAAAAGGGTCTTTATACGAAGGTGGTCGCTAAAGCAGTTTTTACTGTACAGGTTTCACTGTACTTAAAGCCTGTCTTCACTAGTTTGGCCAGAAGGGATTAGACCTCCCTGCATGGTCACTGACAGGTGGTTATCTCATCAAATCAGCTCTCAATTAATATAAGAAATAGGGGATCATGGGGGACCAAACAGGCACTGATTAGGCATTGTTTGTTATATAGAGGGCACAAGTAGCTATAAGTAGTGCAGTGGGTCTTTAAATAATACCTACTCTTGTGAATTTATCCCCTCGTTTAAGGATCCTAAAGATCTCCTGTAAAGATATGCTCCTGGTGGATCCATCTTCTCCTTGTCTCCTCTTGGTGGAGCTCCCTGTAAAAGTAACAATCAGAGTTGGTAAAAATTAACTACTCATTGACATTTGATATTGTACAACACTTTACAAATGAGTTTCATTTTCCATGTTATATTGCAAACGTAATTTGATATTAATTTTATGTAAGAATTTTGTTCATGTTTTGATTGAGTTGAATAATACATTTGCCTGAACTACATGTATATATTATTGGAGGGTACTGCTGCATGTATATCAATTTTTTTTTTTTTTTGTATTTTCTGTTATCAATAATTTTTGTGTTAGATTTGATCATTACTGAAAATACGCAACTTGAAAGGTTACAACTCACATATCAGGTTCAATTTGCATTTCACCCCCCCCCCCCCCCCTGTCTGCTAACAAGAAAGCATGTGTATGCTTTTAAGTGAGCAACCAGGGGATCAATGGCTTTAAGTCCTCTCTGAAGAACTTGGTCATGAATGAGGATCAATGCCAATACCAAAGGGCAAGAAAGCATCAACTAGGTTTTGAACCCAGGACCTAGCCACTACAAGATCACTGCTCTACCACTGAGCCATCGAGCCTCCTCAATCTAATTGACCCTGTGCTAAAGTTATCCAGAAGGTCTACTACTCACTGAAGATATATATTTGTTTAGATTATCAAGATACACCAATGACATAAAAACTAATGATAGCAGAGGTGGCTTCTTATACCAATCTATCACTGGGTGGAGAGTGGCAGATATGGATTAAGGACAGTATTACCTTTCAAGTCTCCTTCTACACATGTCTTGCTCTTAACTGTGAAAAAGATATGAAGGAAGAAGTCATTGCTCAGTTAACCTCACAAAGAAATCATCTAAATCATTAACAACAACAAAATAATTCCCCCCCCCCCCCCCCCAAAAAAAAAAATAGTAAAAGCAAAACAAAAAAGAAGTTGCAAGTACTGTATTATGAAGTAACATAAACAAAGCAAGGCAAATCAAGCTGTGTTATTGGCCTTGAAATTCAGAGCAATCCTCATTTAAAACAAACTTTCAAGAGTTGAAAATTAAGTTTAAAGTACTTTTCTTTCTACATTAGTAAATTTTTATGACTATATTGCAGGGAATAAATTTACAATGAAGAAACCTCATTGCTCCAGGAACACAAAAGTGGATCTAGTTTAAATCTGCATACTTGAGTCAAAACTAGGGAAGGAAAGTTTGTTAAAGGTCTGGCCTACAAGCTACACACAAACCTGTTTTAGGTACAACTCGGCTCCTGATCTCTGCAATAAACTCCGGTTTGACCTTCGCCCTCTCATCACTGGCAAACGAGAGCTGCTTGAGGGAGCTCTCCTCTATCAGCGACTTGTAACGACAGGGGATATGGTCACCGATAAAGCTGGAATACTGCATGCTGGTCCACAACCAAACTAAAGGGTCAGGGAAAAGAAAAGATAAAGAAAACCTTCTTAAATTTTTAATTTAATTGGATTGTTAAACTTTTAAGGCCAAAGAGTACAGACTAGACCCTAGCCCAAGCATTTCTAATTTTAAACAGTGAGATCACATGGTCTACAATTATGTTTGACTTAATCGACTCTTGACTTGAGATCTTACTCTTAATACTCTTACTCTTACAAGTCTACTCTTAGAAGGGGAAAAAGGGAGGGGAAAAGGGAAACTCTGCAGTTTAACAAAGCTACAAGAGAGTCGACCAAGGAATTTTTCTGAACGCATGTACAGGGTCAGAGAAAAAAAGAAAAGATAAAGAGAAAGAGAATCAAATTTATTTGAATTAAATTTTAGCAGTAGGCCTAGTTAGAGTTGAGCCAAAGACTAGATCCTCATCATGGTCCTAGCCCAAGGTCAAGCATTTCTAATTTCAACAGTTATAGTAGATCTAGATAGATCTAGATCTAGACAAGGCACAGTGTCTATATTTGACGGAAAGAATGGGGAAAAGGAAAGGAAGAAAACCTTGCCCCAAAGAAAGGAGAAAGGAGTTTAACAAAGTTTCATGAGAGTCCACCAAGGTCATGATTTTTTTCTGATGAGTGATGAATTCGTAGACTCGATCTCGCTAGGCCTAACTTAGATCTAGCGCCGCTTTTTTAAAAAATAGGCGTACATTTTCTAGCTTAGATTTAGATAGGCCTAGATGATCTAAGTTAGATCTAGATCTACTAATTATTAAGCTAGACACTGGCCAAACTAAGGCTAATTAGCTATTGCTTATCTAGAGTATCATGCTAGTAACCTGTCACAATTGCACTCGCAGTAATTAAAGTTAGACTCAAATTTTGACTTTACAGTAATTTGATGAAAGTCAGGAGACTCCTAAAGTAAGTTTCAATAACAAAACAACAATGAACTTTATGAAGATTTCATACTCAATTCATATTCATAAGATAGTATTTATAGATCTACTAATAGACTACTATTCAGTTGCCAGTCTAAACTTTTCCTATCTTGCTTTAGTCTAGACAATATTATATAGCAGTTTTCTGTTGACATTGTTACCAAAATGTTAGACAAGTTTAGATTTTGAATTTGATTTTAAACTTTACAAAATAAAATTTAAGTTTAGGGAGAATTACGAAGGCGATCCTCACCAATGTTATTTATGACCGTAGACTGAGAATTAGATCTAGTCTAAACGAAAATTTGAATGTCGAGCGCATGAATCAAAAGTTTTAAGTTAGTTTTGTAGCTAGAAGCGATAAAAGTCATAAAAGCAAAGTTACCAGCTCACTATTTAACACTTGCGACGTTTTTCTTGTTGTGTTGTTGCTATTACGACATAAATACAACCGAGGGGCCGACCTCACGTGAACTTGCTATAGTATAATTATGTCAACAATGATACTTAACAACCAATGAAATTCCTTCTTAGACGGAAAAAGTTTTGCCATTGAAATTTATTCACATTTCACCGCACTTGAACCAATGAAAATGGGCGTAACATTCGTTGCTCTAATAATATCACTTGGACTGGTGAATTATCGACAGGGGTGGAGACTTCATTGTATGAGCGTAAGGCTTTTGCAAGTAAAGGGCTGCCCTGGTATCGGTAATGTTGGCCCATAGAGTTTGTGTATAATTCATTGAGGGTCGCGATAGCAGGAATCGTCGGCATATTGAGGGCGAGTACAGAAAATCCTGTTAGGCGAGATGTCGGATCGGGATAGTACGGAGGAACAGCCCCAGGGCCAAGGTAAAACTCATCTTATAATTAAAATGTACCCCTATATTACTTTTTCAGTATATTCCCCTCCATCTGTGATCGTTTCCATGCTTGTCGTTGCTTTTTTCTACCGACATTTTTCGCCGTAAACTCAGTTCCGACAGCGACCGCATAGCACAGCATACGTTTCCGTACTGTCATGACGAGCTCAAAACAAAATGGCTGAATATGGGAAATTGCGAGCCGGTATACGATGTAAAACCGTCTTAATTTTATGAATTAGGGGACCTGACAATTTTAAATCCATGTATAGCCTCCAAGTAGAGATGTTTAAGAATAGAAAGAAACCACCAGTTAATATATTTTAGGGCGAATTCAGCTTAAATTACTAATGTTTTCGCAATGTTGTTCGCCGGTTGTTTCCACTGGTTTCCACACAAATCGTATTGCACTATCGAGGTCAATTATTGAATCGCAGCTGAAATTCAGTGCAGCGACAGTAATAAATATAAAGTACGGATCTGATTCTACATGTGAAATGTCATGTCATGAAAATAAATTGTGTTAAGATTTATGAATATGATGTGATACATGTACATGTACAAACTAAACATAAAGATAAAAGGTGTGTGTAATAATATAGACAGAGTTGAATTGTTATTATTGAAAGCAATGTTCAGTTCATCCATCGTCCTGGACCTGTTAAAATAAAGACAAAGTCAAAGACTGTCTTCACAATCACAGTTTGACTTGAGTGACATTTCTTTGAGTTTGAGGTCCTTGTTGACATTTTTGTTGGACTGTGTGCAAGTTTTACTTGTTTATGTGGGCCTGCAGGAAGTATTCTGTGAGATAAAATACTCTTGTAATCTTTCTTAAATTATTCAGCGAGATTTTATCTCACTAAAGAAGACACGCCCATTTGTGATGCAACAACCATTGCAACCACTAAGAAATGTTGTTAGATTTCACTTTCTTTATGTTCATCCAATAGCATCAACACGGGCTTTTGGTCAAGAGGGCGACGAGAGTAAGTGCAATTTTTTTCTCAATTTTCACTTCCAATACTTAAAAACGTAAGCAACATTTTGCTAGGATGTTCTTGAAAAATGACTTGTTTACATACACATTTGTACATTGTACCTGTACTTTCAGAGGCTTTTGAACAGCACAACCTACATGCATCATTTCAAGTAGGACAAAAGTCACACAAATCTTGGAAATATAATTCAATAACCTTAATATGTTGCTTGATAATTTTAGTCTGTTCTTAGTATTTTAATTTTATTTTGATCACTCAACTACTGTAGCAGTATACTTCGAAATAAATGTCGCACTAATAATCCATGTTCATTGTAGATCTAATGTCCATCTGAGGGATGTAACATCGCCTAACTCATTTTAACTTGTTTTAACTTAATCATTCACTTAAAGAGAAGGTTGAGTTCTGGGAAGAGGTGAAAAATAATTTGTGAGCATTACTCATTCTTATTATGCAAGTGTGGAAGAACATCAGTTAAGACATGTTCCCTGAAAAGCATGGTTCTTCAAATGCCTTCATATTCTAAATATGCATGTAACATCGTAAAAATCGGGGGCCGGCTTCTTACGCCACGTGTTCGTGTAGTCCCATATACATCTTTCTGTGCAAGTGTTTGTAACTTTACCAAGACTTCGCCAAATTTCTTATCATTTTGATGATTCCAGAACCTTGCAATACACACAAATTCTTATATGCTAGATGATCAACCTTTTCTGGTCGGTTCCACACCGTTTCTTTCACGATGCAATCACATGACCAGAACTCAACTTTATCTTTAAAATAAGATGGGCATGATGAAGAATATCGTTAAAGTTGGTTATATCTTGTTTAATGGAAAGGTACACGAGAAGCAAGAGATTGAGATCAAATGATCAGATAAAATCTGAGATAAAAAGTGATCTAAAAATACAGATTGTTTTATAAAGATGAAATATAATATTGGAGGGATAAAATCATGCTTTACATACAAATACATTGTACAGTATAAAGAGGATTTGAAGCATCACAAAATGAACACAGCAGCAAGGTTCAGTTTACTGATAAGTACATGTACAGTGTCACTCAATTTCCATTTGGTTCCTTCTGCTTCATTATTGTCTAAAACATGAACAATAATGAGAAGGATCATTTTTATTCCTCCGTCCACCAAAGGAGTGCCGGAGGCATTATGTTTTGGGGTTGTTCTTCTGTCCGTCCCTCTTTCTCGTCAACGCGATATCTCAAGAACCATTTGAGATATGAATTCAAAACTTCATGGTAGTAGGTATCACCATAGAAAGATGATCAAGGTAGATTATGGGTTAGTAGTTCAAAGGTCACAGAGGTCAACTTAGGAAATATCAGCTAGTAGTAGTAGCCTTGTTGTCGTTATATCTTATGAACAATTAGAGGTATTAGCCTCAAACTTGGTGATAGTACTTTTGTATCACCATAGGAAGACACTCACAGTCTCATTAGATGTAAGGGAAGTAGTTCAATGGTCACTCAAAGGTCACGTATCAATTTCTGAAATTAAATGTTTTTAAATGTTGTTAGCCTTGCTATCGCAATATCTTAACATGGTGATAGTATTACAATAGGAAGATGATCCAATAACATGTGAAACAAAAGAATGGTTGTGTAGACAATCAATATAATGTAACCAGTCACAATATTGTGTACTTGAATCCTGGGACCCATTTTACGAAGCCTTTTTTCTTCAATGACAAATGACAAAAATCAGTGACAAATCTGCTGATAACCAATCAGAAGCAAGGATGTCAGTAGCTTATAACGAAAACTGTCATTTGTCACTAATGACAAGTTTTGTGAAACGCCCCCCTGTTCAGTTCTTTACATTTCATATAAAAAGTAAAAGTCAATTAGATCTATTCAGCAGGCATGTCCTGTACATGCACAGATTTGCTATTTGACTGTATTATGATGAAAAGGAAATATGGGGCCAGTCACCACGAAATGAGTCCAGTGTCACATTAGGCTCAATCGTAGTAATAGCGATGTATAGTGTGTATGTACTGAAAATTGACCCACCTACCACATTTAAGATTTTTCCAAAAATCGACTTATTAATGTCTTGTAGTTTATGTCCCCAGAGCTTAGGTCACGAAAATATCTCCTAACATTTTTTGGCAAATAATATAGGCTATGTAATCTGAAATTATCACGAAAATGATGCATTTTTAAAACTGGGTAATCCCATTGTTTATAAAGTCCAATTAGGTTTTTGTTCATATTTCTGGATATAATTTATCAATTTTAATGTGTGACCCCTTAATTTAAAGCTCACTTAATGTAGATTCATATAATACTTAAAAACAGGAATAAAATTTTTGACCAACTGGACTCATTTCGTGGTGACAGGCCCCATATGTTGCCTGTTTTGAGCTACTGCACATTTGTAGGAGGCCATTTCACAAAACTTGTCATCAGTGACAAATGACAGTTTTTGTTATAAGCTACTGAAATCCTTGCTTCTGATTGGTTATCAACAGATTTGTCACTGATTTTTGTCATTTGTCATTGAAAAAAGGCTTTGTGAAAAGGGTCCCTGATCTGAGGAATACAAAGTATGGGAAGTCGTACATGCACATCAAAGTAGATATAAAAGCTGAAGCCCTGATTTAATATGAAATATTGCAAGACTGATTAGCAGCCTATGCATAAAAAGGGGAATTTTTGATGAGTGAACGAACACACTGCAGGTAATTATTCCTTTTGTTTCATAGTATGGGAAGTCGTACATGCATATAAAAGCTAGATAAAAGCTTAAGCCCTGATTTAATATGAAATATTACAAGAGTTCTTTATAGCAGCCTATGCATAAAAAAGGGAATTGTTGATGAGTGTACGAACACACTGAAGGTAATGATTCCTTTTGTTTCATAGTATGTTGTATTGCTTCATGAGCAGGGAATCCCCAGCTTGCTTCAAGTAAGGTTTCAGTCTCGAGCCAGCCCGAGAGAGAGAGAGAGGTGTGCTATTTATATCCCAGTTGCGAAGGCGCTGTCGAACAGACATGTGTAATGTAGGCTTACACTATAGATGTGTGTACGTTCTATGCCATCTTATGTCATATCTACATGTATGTACAAGGGTTTCTCAGAATTTGTTCTTCTATCCACAGAAAAAATGCAATAAATACACATGTACGTGTTCATACAGTTAATGTTTGATTTTCATTTCATTTATCAGTAATGCATTTTAAATCAACAATCGATGCATTTTAGATCTTGTTTGCCACAAAATTGAGGAATATATACATGTATCTACAAGGGTTTCTCAGAATTGCTTCCACATTTACTGTACATGGAGTTATTGTTTGAATTTTATTTTGATAAATCAACAATGCATTTTAGTTGCTGTTTGCCATCAAATTGAGGAATGTGTACAGTACATGTACTACATTGTAACAACATTTTGGATGATGAACCAAACAAAAAACAAACACAGAAAAGGTCCTACAGTTTACATACATGTATGTACAACACATGTGTGCCCTCTTTAAGGACGTAATGGATCATGTACATGATTTACAATTGAGATGAGATAAAGACAGCCGATGAGGACCAACCCACATGCACTGTCACAGTATGAAGATGTCAACATAGTCATATGATATTGCGCAACATTCATGGCCTGGCTGGCTAGTAAACAAAGTCATGTCATACCCTGTCATGTTGCACTGCTGCTCTTAAATCCGTCTGCATATTGCCTCAGCTTTATAAGTTGGTGACCTGACATTACGCCAGTTTGGTACTAGAAAGGCGTCAACTTACATAATTGAACATGGTAATAACGCCCTTCTTTTTCCCACTTTTTTTTTTTTTTTTTTTTACTGGAATGTGGAAAATAAATGAAATGAAGAGATGATTTTGGTCTGTAGAGTCTGTAGAGTCTGTGTACACTTATTCACTGCTGCACCATCATCATGTCCCAGCGATTTATCTTCAGTTTGGATCCAGAAGGGGGTTGATGATACAGTACATGTATATCATAATGTTGTTAATGCCCTTCTCGCCCCAACAGATACTGTACATGTACATCCGTTTACTGCCGCTAATTTGTTTATTCCATGTGCTCTTGACTCAACTTTGAAACTGTGTGACCCAAAATCTGTACATACTGTATGTAGAGTAGGCCCTGTAGTAGGGCTTCTCAAAGTCCTGACCATGATCCTTCCATGAAGACTTCAAACAAGTTAATTTGCTTCAGTACACATGTACATAGTTTTGTTAAGTAATTCTAGGAGTACATGTAGATTTCCTGAACATTTGTTATGCATCAATGGCTTCGATTCCTCTTGCAATCACTCCCGTTTTGTGCCAAGATTTTGAGCAGCTCATTGCTGGAGAACATTGTCTCCCCCCCACTGATATACCTCTAACATGTGTACCATATCTTCAACGTTTGACGGTTTTTGTTTAAAATCTTCAAATTAAGGTCCAGTGTATGTGTATTGTAAAGGACGTACATTATGTATGATATCATAGACATTTACGTAATTTTTCCCCCTTGTTTGAACCTTTTAATAGCTTTCATGGAAATCCCATTTGGACTGTCAAGGAAAAAGTTCGTAACCCCCTTGTAGTATAGGCTATACATGTAGTGTATCTCCCGCACAAAGCACAGCACTACACTTCAGTAGTGAATACATGAACATGTAGGCCCCATACCTTTTTATTGTTTGGATGAATCATGGATCACTAGATAGTATAATCTGATTTATAGTGCGGAGGCCTACTGAACAAAAATGGGTCTTTTTATGGAAGAAAAAAAAAGTTTTTGTATTTTACAGGTTCGTTTGTATTTCATGTTTTGTAGTCATACTGTCTGTACTGATGGTTTGAAAACTTTTAGTTGAATTTGTTAAGTTTGTACAATTCAGGAAGTTTAAGAATCTTTCTATGAATACATACATGTACTGTAGGTATCAAGATTATTTTATAAGACTAATTACATTTATTTTATATCGATTTCTATTGCCAAAATGCTTAAGTGTGAAGAAAAAAGTAAAGGGGGAAAAGGAGAACAATCTGGGTAAGATTTCCTTAGATTTTGTTAATACAATTGAAGATCATTAAAACAGTGTATGCTCAATTTATATGTCTACTCACCTACATTATCAAATGCATACAATGTAGGTATAGGTACATGTATGCAAAAAGTCATGTCCAAAACAAATATTATTGTCCGCAAAAGCAAAATTTAATTTGCAATATCTATCAAACTATTTGAAAGAGCCCTTTGAAGCTTGCACTGTAATACTTCATGGTAGATCATCTGTCTGGAGCCAGCAGGGCGTTATACCATTCAGTGTGTACTTCCTCTTCTGATTCTCAACATATAATACAGATACATTACATGTAGGCCATGGATACAGTCAAACCTGCTTTAGTGACCACCTGTCTACAAAGACCACATTCTTTGTTTCACTTGAAAAAGGTTTCTCATTGAAACATGTACTATTAAAAGGAACCTGTCTTCAAAGACCACTTTTTGTGTTTCCTATGGGCGGTCGCTATAGACAGGTTTGACTGTCTACCGGTATACATACAACTGTATGTACAGTGTACACGTGTACAGGTTGTATTCATTACAATTACTTTTATTCATTCATGGTTTATTTATTACAAATCATGATTTGCAGCCAATGGCTGTATTATTAACAGTTAACAGGCAAATTTAGAAATACAGTGTGCAGAGAATACAATATTGCTAATTGTAGAATTAAATACTAGCAACTCGGTCAAATAATGATTATCGGTTTTAGACCATTGTGGTTTGCTTTGAATAATTAAACAATTACAAATAACAGGACAAACATTATAAATCATTAAACATAATTCATTGGAGAGAAGTACATGTAACTGTTTTTGGATCAGTCATATGATCATGATATATACAAAGCCCTTTAAATCTATTGTTGATTGACAATTTGCGTTTATTTTTAGAGTTATTTTAAGATGAAGTGCAGTTACAATTGATAAATCGACTAAGGAAGTGTACAATTTATAGTATCTGTTTCCATACCCTCTTTCTCTACATATTTACCTCCTCTTGTAGGAGCTTATAGAGCGCTATTAATAACTATTAACCAGGAAATGTGCCAATATCGACTCTTGTTACATACTTCCATTCATATTTCCATGCTCTTAGACTGAGAGATGTATTAAGGATCATTCATTAAGATTATATACATGTATTCCACAATCCAGTTTTTGAGTTCTGTTTGTCTAATAATGAACATTGGCTTGTTTACTTTGTTCTTATTTCTTTATACTCATATATGAGTACAAAGAATAGTGTACAGTACATTGTACGTATACATCTACATGAATGTTTCATTTTTCTTGCTCTCTCTCTCTCTCTCTCTCTACTCCCCCTCCTGTCAGTCTTTCTTCTTCTCCTCCTCCTTCTTCTCCTTCTCCTCCCTCTCCTCCTCCTTCTTCTTCTTCTTCTTCTTCTCCTTCTCCTTCCTCTCCTCATTCTTCTTCTTCTTCTTCTTCTTCTTCTTCTTCTCCTCCTTATTCTCCTTCTTCTTCTTCTTCTTCTTCTTCTTCTTCTCCTCCTCCTCCTCCTTCTTCTTCTTCTTCTTCTTCTTCTTCTTCTTCTTCTTCTTCTTCTTCTCCTCCTCCTCCTCCTCCTCCTCCTCCTTCTTCATTTTACATGAAATTCCTATTTATGGAATGTCTTTTAAATTCTCCACACCTATCTATCATATTTGCTTTCTTCTTTTCTTGCTCTCTCCCTCACCCTCCTATTAGCCTGTCTTTCTATTCTTCTCTTTCGACTCTTCTTTTCCTTCTTCTTTTCATCCTCCTTCTTCTCCTCCTTCTCTTCTTCTTCTTCTTCTTCTTCTTCTCCTTTTTTTTCTTCAATTTACATGAAATTCTTTTTCATGAATTTTTTTTAAATTCTTCTTTTTATTTATGTTACATGTATCAAATAGTATCTTTATTCTCTTTCCAGTTCCTGTTTCTTTCTCTCTATTTGCAATTACAGGTATATTCTTCTTTTTAAATATCTGCTTGCCTTTATTGTCTCCTCCCCTATTAAGCTCCCTTTCTCTATATATTTTACTTTCCTTTCTCTTTCACCTCACCTTTGTCTACCCTCTCCCTCCCCTCTCTCCCTCTTTCTCTCTCTCTCCCCCCCCCCCTTTTTTTGATATACTCTTTGTCCTTTATGTTTCTAAGACATTGTATCTTGAAAACTTTCATTACATTCTTTTTGTCGTTGAATATTGTGCATTTTGCATTACCGGTAGTATTACTGAGCTGTCTTTCCAAGTATATTTGAATCACTCTGTTGTTACCACAAGCGGTAACCAGTCATGACTTTAACGATTTGATGTGAGTGATAACTAGAGAGAGGGGGAGAGAGAGAGGAGGGGTAGACAGTCAAAGAGTGAGGGAGACAAAGGGAAAGAAACTAGAGAGAGAGAAAGAGAGGGAGAGAATGTCAGAACTCTGGAATGCTTGCTTTCTTGTGGTTTTTTGAAATCACAAACCCAAAAAGCCAAATTTGAACAATCTGCAGATCCCAATCTGCCAAAAAAAAAAAAACACTTTGAAGTTCTCCTTCTCTTTCCCTCTTTGTTGGCGAGTTTGTCCAAAAGGCAGGAGGGGGGAGGGGCAGCCAGTCTAGTTCCCCCATCAGGCAAGACTTTGCTCTGTCCCGTAACGAGGTACAAAGCCCCTGATACATCTATCTCCATTTGTGGTTTGTTAATTGTACATCATTCAATTAACATGCATGTGCCTTTTTGGCAGCGAAATACATTTTTTTTAAATACCCTCATTTGAGCAGCTGCTTAACAGTGAGTCATTCATGGTGAGCTGTGCCAACAAAGCCTAATTTTGAACCAAAAATGAAAGTAATTCCAGTTGTGGTTTTACAGAGTGTACTCTTCGTCTTCTTTAACACAGAAACCACATAGTGGTACAAGAAGCCTTTAGAGAATTGTGAAATGCCATTTCCATTCATGTGATGTGCTGCCTGTAGGTTAGCTCCGAGCAAAAGATAGCATGTTTAGACTATAGGGAATCTACACAAAACTTCTATAAAGAAACGTTGTATAAAGAATTATTGTAGCCAAAGGAGTGTTCCAAAGGAGGGTTCAGACTTGAAAACGGCATTGTAAAAGGAAATGTTGTATTAACAAAAATTTAAGAGGTCAATTGACATGTCGGCTTTAATACCGTTCATTGTATGCTAACGATAAAACCCTCTCCAGTTGCTCGATTTTGGTTCAATACACCGTTCAGGCTAGTGCGGGACCCTATTTCTTTATCAAGTTCTCGCTTGAAACGATGCTGAAGTATGCGTTAATTTATACAACTTTTCGTTTTACGACGCTTCTTCATGACGTTAAATGAGGGAAAAATTTAGTTGTTTGTCTGAACAGAGTAAATGCAGAGTATTAAAGCTTACCCCTCCCCCTCCAATCTCTACATCTTTTGATTTTCTTTTTTTAAAACATAAACCACAGACATTCCATTCTGAACAAAGCTAACACCATTTTCGTTTCTACTCAAGCTCACAAAGAAGAACTGGCTTAGCCAATGATCTTCCAGCTTTACATGTATGCCATGAACTAATTTCAAACTTTAACAAAGAATCAAGATGTGTTTTGAAAGTCCACACATTGTAAGAAATGTGCAAGAAATTGTTCTTTGTCCCCCAATTTTCCACCCTTAATGATTTTCCCTTTCAGTATCTTGTCTGGTTTGGCAATTAAATGTTATTCAAAGTTATTACCCCAGCAAAAATTCAGAATGTTTTTGTTGTGTGTAATTAACCGAGTCGTTGGTCATTCCATCTCGAGTTCTTACACATTAAAGTACTTTGTGACACACATCATTTAAAACATGTGGGACTACATTCACCGTATTGAGTTTCTAGCAGTCTAGCCTTCATGTGCGCTTCCATTGCTTTAGTGTGTCACTAGCCACTGTGCAGTTCAGAGTAGTTTTATTCGCTGTCCAGAAAGTAACGTTTCTGTAATGGAATCTTCTGAAGGTAAAAGTTGTATTTTTTTACTTCCAAGTTCCTATTTTGTGAAAAAAAATTAAAATGCTTGATCAGAATTTTGCAGTTTGAAATCATGTGAATGTCTGTATGTTCTTTTGAAAGTGTATGTAATAAAGCATTCACTTGTATATTGAATTGAAGTTTGAAATTGTGTGCTGTATCATCAATTACTGAGTCACTTGAAATTTATGGAATTCCTTTTCTAAGAAAATTGTGGCCTTTCTCATGTATGCACAAACATATTTTTGTATTAAAGGGGGTACATTTCTATCAGTATCATTATGAGTTTTAATAAGATTTGACCTTCATTGTTTTTTTATATTACAATTTAATCCATACATGTACATTACGGTATCTGATTTTGTATGTAAAGCACTGCAGCATCAGCGGGTTGTAAAGTTACTCAAACAAGGCAGTGTTCTAGGCAATTAGTTTAATTACAAATCTAAAGGAAATAATGATTGTTGTCCAAATATATGTCTTCTGCCATACATAGTCCGTGGATTACTATTGTATGGATGCTTCCCTTGTCCCAGCTGGATGTAGCTGGGTTCACACGAACATCTGCAAACTTAAACTTTACCTTGTTTTCAAACTCTGAGGTTGTCTTTATTAAGTTGCTGACCGTATCATGGTGTATAACTCAATAACTACGAGTAGCGGGGATACACTCGACTTCATGTGCCTTGCAGATTGCTTGCTCAGTGTGTAGGTTAAAACCTTGATAATAACAAATAATAATAAAGACTTTGATGTTACCATCAATCTCAAAATGTCATTGATTTTTTGAATACCCCCGGTAGCTGGTTTTGCACTTTTGGAACCTCGATTTGAAATGCCATTGAATTTGTAAGCTGTATTTTGTCCTGTAGTATTAGCAATTTACAAGGTAGAATACAAAACCCATATAGTGATGTGATTGTAATATTTGTGCCATCATGAATGTTTCATGATCATTGATGTCCATAACATCCTATTGAGCGACATTGGTAGTTGACAGGGACAGGGCGGTTGGTCAAGATGACCTTTTCCAATGACTACTCTTCCTTGATGATACTGATAGAGCCATGAATAAATAGCTAACATTTCATTGCTCTGATTTGTTAACCCCTTCCACACCAAAGGTGGCTCGCATCGCAAATCCAGCTCTAGAAATGTTGAGTGTTTAACAGTCAATGTGTTGGATTAAGAAAGTTTGATGTTTCTCTCAGAAACAGAGTAGAAACAGAGAAGTAAGAGATAAATGGGGGAGAGGGAGAGAGAGAGAGGGAGGGAGGGGGTATTATTATCTTTTGTTGGGGGGGGGGGGGTGAGGGTAGCAGGTTTGATAGTGAAATGTAATCACAATTCAGATGTACATGTACAGTTAACAGTTGAATTGTTCGTATAAAGTCAATCTCGAATGAAACCTGGAGTGGTTGAATTAGGGCCTTTGTTGTTGAATACTTTTTGATGTAGCTTTAATGAGTCACATTCTCAAGAAACATAAATTAGAACAAATCCTTTTTTTAAACATTTCAAAACTTGGTCAGGGTATGACAAATTTAGTTGTTAACTGTAGATAGAGACGAAAGGTATTAGATCTTTATAAAAGAAAAAGAAGTGAGGAATAAGCAAAACAATGGATTAGGATGAGCATGTGAAAGAGAAACCGTTCTGAAAAATCGATTTGTTCAGAATTGATTTATTAAATAATATCATTTCATTTTCCTATCCATCATGAATTCGCCCTTGACACAGTTTATGGTCTGACCTCCCACAAACTCTAAACCTCAATACCACACAAAATACTTTCATTTCCATTTTCTTCAAGATGATGAGAGCTTAGATAAGAATTGGGCAGTGCACAAATACTTGGAATTCTTTGTGTAAATTACTTTCAAATTTGGAAGGTCTTCTGTTGAAAGAAAAATGTAAATTTGGTACTGAATAAAATTGTGAGATGATATGATGTGCTCCAAGTACATCCTTCCATTACTGGGCACAGCATGACCCCCCCCCCCCCCCCCCCCCAAAAAAAAAGAGAAGAAAAATATGCAATTGAGTTGAATATTGAATTTGCTGAGTCTGGGGGATATCAAGTAAATTGCATGTTCTTTCTTTTTCAGGTGATATTGAAATAGGGCATAATTTCATGAACACACATGTACACCGTAATGTCAAAAGGTGAAGCAAAAAGCTTCTTTATAGTCACAAAGTAATACCTCATTGATAGAGTTCATGCCCTTTTCTCTCTTTGATAAATACATTTTTTTCCTTCTTTTTCATCGTCTCCATCATTTGTTTAGCATCACTGAATGAATCATTCATGCAAAGAGAGAAAAGGGCATGAACTTTAGCAATGAGGTAAAGACTCTTTTTGAAGAAGAAAGCAAAAGATTCATCAAATGGTATTTGAATTGCGATTAGAAACATCTTGAATTATTCTCTTTTCATGTCCACATTTAAATCCAGAATATTACATTTCACTGTAATTGTCTATTGAGCCTTTTCATGTGTGCTTTTTTTTTTGCGCATCTGCTAATAAGTTCTGGGCCCTGTTTCATAAAACTTGTTATCACCAACAAGTTACAATAACTGTTATAAGCTACTGAAATTGTGGCATCTGATAGGCTGAGAGCTACTTTATCATAGAAATTTAGCATTTGTTATTGATAGCAAGTTTTATGAGACAGGGCCCAGATGTCTTGATTGTGTGTGTTTCTTTTCCTGGGGCTAAAGTACATTCAAGTTTAATGAATGGTATCACGCGCATTCACTCCATCAATCTTTGAAGTGGAATAAGAGGTCAATAAACTTATTGTACATCATACAGAGGCACTGACATCATGTTGAGGGGGTTGGGGAGGAGGGGGGGGGGGGGGGGGATAACCCAATAACTGCTGATTGGGAGGAGGGTGTTTCAAAGGGTCCTACCCCTATAATTTTCATTATTTAAAGTGATTGCATAGAGATATTTTGATCATTAGAAAGAGAAAATTATTGCAGTAAAATACAGGGCATTTTTGTTATTAGGATTATAATTTTATTTTATTTGTCCAGTGTGCAAGGCCCATGAAGCCCTTTTATCAGGCCTGATGTAATTACCTGATTTAAATAGGTTTCCTGATATTTTTTTTTGATTTTTTTTGTTGTTGATTTTTTTAACCTGATTTTTCCCTATATTTCCCTATCTTTTCCAAATTTTCTTACTCAAAAGGGGAGGAATGTTAGATGCCATATTAATTTCAAGCTGCTTTAAATACAATTGAAATTCAACACCAAAATCCAATGATTTGCATATTTGTTGTCTTCAAAAGGTAATTATTTTTGATTCTTTAATTTGAACCTGTAGAGGTGTTGTGGTTGATAAGTCACTGGAATGCAAACCGGGCACAGCACTATCGTCCTTTGGCAAGATGTTGATACTATATATTTGCCACACCCCACCCAGGTGAGGTAAATGGGTTCATGGTAGGATTATTCCTTGAAATAATAACAGCTGCTGGAGTCAAGGTTAATCATTACCATAGCTCTTTGGAAGTGCATAGCGACGTTATATCATAATGTGTTATAAGCTCTGTAAGAACTGATTGTTATTATTATACTCTTAAAGCTCATCTGCACTAGTGAACAAGAGGGATTAGAACACGCTGCAAGGTCACTGGACAGGTGATTATCTCATCAACTCAGCTCTCAATTAACATAAGAAAGAGAGGATCATGGGGGACCAATGGTCACCGCTTATGTATTGTTTGTTATATAGAGGGCGAAAGTAGCTTTAAGTAGTGCAGTGGGCCTTTAAAGCAAGTCATTCAGTTGTACTGGTAGTTACAGAGTTGAATGAATGAATTTGCCTAGCTTGCGGTGGTCCAATTCCCAGAAAAATAGAGCTGTAATTGATTGGTGGTATTTAATGGTAGACCAGAACTTGGATAAACTAGATCTAGGCTATATTTTTGTGGTTTCATAATTGCTCTGTGTGATATACACTAAAAAAGGTGGGGGAAAAATATATTTAAAAATTGAAAGATGAAGTTTAAATTGCATGTTGTTTGGTCGTGGATGTGGACTTGGCAATGTTTACCCTTACATTTTATAAAGAAAAAAGAAAAGAAAAAGAAAGTTAGAATCATTATCAGTATTTTCAATGTACTTTGTTCCATTTTCTCTACTAATAAATAATTGATCAGGTACTGGTGTTACTGCAAACCTTTACATCCCAAGCCAAGTCTCCCTGTCAAATAGTCTAGAATTATATTTTAACATTATATTCATTCATAATAATAATAATAATAATAATAGTACATAAGATTTGTAAGGCGCCAAATCCACTTGACAATCAAATGCTCAAGGCAAAGCTGGCATGTGCAGAAGTTGAAATACATGATAAATGTATACAAAAGTGGAATAGAAAAGATGCAATAGGAAAGATACAGACATGAAAGGAAATGGTAATGGTAATCAATTATCAAAGGATAATGACCCTAACATTGACGTGCCTCAAAATATAATTACTCAAATTTTGTTCATGAAGTGAGATTCTCTTGCCCTTTTGTAAACAATTCTAAAAACCACCCCTACATGTATACATTTCTACATATAATAGGTAATAATGAAGGTAATATTTGTTTTCTAGTTGCATTGAGAATTTCTACGTAATGTCTAATTGGCTGGTCTACTCACTTTTCAATGCAATTCAATTTCATTCTATGTACACTGTAGCCTCTTTTAAACCAAAACTGTAATTATTTGGTCATCTATGGAAGCAGCCGAATGGCGCCTTTTGTTTTCTCTGAGGTCTGCCACTTCTAAGAAAGCATGATGACATCATGTTGACTAAGATTGACAAGGTCTTTGTGGCGGTGGTGATACGAGTCGGGAATGAAAGATAATCTGGCGCATTGGCCAATATATTACTTGTGCATGAATCAGAGAGAATGTGCTTTGTTCCATTTTGTTTTAATGCTAGTTATTGAAAGAGAGAGAGAGAGAGAGGGGGAGGAGAGGGAGAGAGAGAAAGGGGAAGAGAGAGAAATAGAGAGAGAGAGGGGGGGGGGGAGAGGAGAGGAGAAAGAGAGGAAGAAGAGGAGAAATGGAGAGAGAGAGAGAGAGAGAGAGAAAGAGAGACAGTCAGACAGACAGATATCTTTTCGGTTATGCTTTTATAGTCGTTCTTATCAATATCAGACCATTATGCTCTAGAATTTTCAATTAATTTGTGAAAGGCAACAATTGCTTTTAATAATAAAACAAACAGTTGGTTTCATTTTTAGATCTACACCGTGTATGCCAATATGTACCATCTTGAAGTGACTGCTTTGTATAGGTAGTAGGGGAGGGAGGGGGGGGGGGGGTGGGGGAGTAAATCTTCATGAATATTTCTTTAATTTCTCTATAACCTACAGTTGGCTGACTAGAACCTGTAGATTTTAACTACCGGTATGTCAAGAAACTTTCAGCTTGAATGGAGAAATAGGGCCTTTAAATAGAGAATTAAAATTTCACTTTATTTCATTATTCTTGATGTTGACAAATTCTGCATTAACTAAAGTAAAACCTACTATAGGAATAGCTACATGTATGCCCTTATTTATTGCTCAGTGACATTAGTTGGAACTTGGAATAAAGCTTTACTCTCTCTCTCAAAAAAAGTGAATTTTCACTCTATTTTCACTTTCTTTGGAGTGACGTCAGTGATCACTTGTTTAGGAGTGAATATCAATGATTTTTGAGTGCTCTCTAAGAAGAAAAGAGTGAATGTTTATACTCTCTTTTCACTACATTTTCACTTTCCAGAGGAGTCACGTCTGTGATCACTCGATTTTTTTTAGAGAGTAATATGTCACATTCTCAAGAAACACAAATCTGGACAAAACAATTTTTTCTGGTACTTAAAACATTAACCAACTTGGTATTAAGAGTGTGATTAATTTAGTGGTTAACTGAATATATTTGAACGGTCGCGTCTCTCAGCATTGCTGATAACCTTTAACGTCAATGCTCGCTGATAGAGTCAAACCCAGTTTACATTGTAATCCCCCATAAAGGCTTGACTTGGGAAAGGAAAGCGTTCTTTCACGTCATGACGTACAACTCCAGAACATGATGCAGGGCGGTGAAGAAAAGACGCCAGAAACCAGACAATACAGTGAAATTCAAGCTGACTGAATGTTACAGAGAGAGAAAGAGAGAGAGAGAGAGGGAGAGAGAGGGAGACGGAGAGAGAGGGGGAGGGGGGAGGTTGAAAAACTGAAGATGTGAATGAACATTGGATAAGAATGAGAGAGAAGCGAGAATTTAAGAATGAGAAGAGGGAAATGTTATCATTACTCGAAGAAGAGTAGGCATAAAAGTGGAGGAAAGAGTAGAGTGCAAGTAGAGAGAATTAAGAAAAAGCCAAATTAAGAGAGAGAGAGAGAGAGAGGAAGAGATGGGGTGGGGGGGGGGGTGAGGTCAGAAAACTAAAATATGTGAATGAATTGTAGATAAGAATTAGAGAGAAGCGAGAATTCAAGAATGAGAAGAGAGAAATAGAGAGATGAGTAGACATCTAGACATACAAGTAAAGGGTGGATGAAATGGGGTGAGTGAAGGAAGAAGTAAAGAGAGAGAGAGAAAGTAAGAAAGAAAGAATGGAAAAAGGGAGGGAATGGGTATAAAAGGGGAAGGGGGAAGGAAGGACGGGAAAGTCTTGAAGAGGAGGGTGAGATAGAAGTTGTTACCGGTACACAAAAAAAATGTGAGAAAAGAGTGCGGAGGAGAAAGATGAGAGAGCAAGCAGAACGAAAAAAATGAAGAGAAAAAGAAGAGAGCAGAACATTTCAAAAATAAAGAGTGAGAGAGACAGAGGGAAGATAAGAGAGCGAGCAGGCAGAAGGAATAGAGTGAGATGGAGGGGAGGAGGAGAGATAAAAACTATCAGAAAGAAAAAGAAGAGAGAAAGAGAGAAGGAAGACAGAGTAGCAAGAGCAAAGAGAGAAGATACTAGAGAGAAAGAGAGAGAGAGATGGAATGAGAGAAAAAGAGAGATAGAGAAGAGGAGAGAGATGAGATTGAGAGGAGAGAGATGAGAATGAGAGAAGAGGAGAGAGACTGAGATGTAGCTCGAGGGGAAGGAGGGTAAGAGAGAGTTCAGTGCATCATTTATCTCCAAGATGGCTGGCATGGTGCGTGGTTCATCCAGAGTTCAACCTCTCTCTGCTGCACACATAGGGGATTGTATTTAGATGGAGACTGAGCAGACTTTGCACAATGCTCTCAGTGATCGAGAAGAACATGAATAATTCCCCTTTCTCTCTCTTTCACAACATACCCTTTATCTTGGGTGAGCCGACTGTAAAATAGTCGCCGTTCGTTCGTTCGTTACCCCTCTCTCCATTAATGGCTCAATAATTAAAAGCTTTTAAAAACGGATATATTACCAATAGACAGCCTATAATATAGCATTCCTTCATTCATTATTTATATTGGCATTTGGTTAAAACTTGTATTGACGAGATAATCAATTTTGCATTCTAAATAACTTTTAGGGAGTACGCACAATCTATTTGTGAATTGTGATGGATCTCTTTGTTGATTGCGAAGTGAAATGTTTAATTTTAGAATTTTTGAACTTTACCCATTCTGATTACAGTACTAGAATAACTGGAAGCTTCAAAGAGTATTGTATTATTTTTATGTACTTTGCACGATTGTGTGGTCTCCTCATGAAGAAAGTTTATTTTATATAAATTATAGGCCATCGTCCAAACTTCTTGGAAAATGTACACTTTGTGATACAGATATTGTCTGTAAAGATATCTGTATTTACAATGTACAGAAAAATGTTGAAATCATGCACATTTCTTTTCATGAGTGTGCAAGTATTTGATGTCAACTTCAATGTTTAAAAAAAAAAAAATCAATCCTTTGAAGGCCTATCTTCTTTGTTGATGTTATGGGATAGGGGAGTTTTTGCTTTGCTTTTTATTTGTTTGCTCTATAAAATAAAAATAATTTTAAAAAAAATCATATTTTTGTTTCGGGTCATTGAGGTAGCAGGAAGGTTATGTGAGGTCAAGTAGAACTAGCACAATACTGCAATCTGCAGTGCATGTACAGAAGTACAATGTATGTACATGTATCGCCCTATGGGTGCGTTCAATCAAATTTTCGAAGCTAGAATCACAAACATGAATCACAAATCAAAACGCCATTACAAAAAACAAGGTCACTGCGGTTAGCGTTCAAGCGATTTTTTCATCAACGCTGATTCTAGCTCATTTCGAACCCAGCCACTGCGGATCACACTCGCAGTTTAACCCAGGAAGGATAGGTCAACTTTGGCGCGCGCTTTTTGGAATTGTTTACGGCCGACTGTCGACTGCTGTTTTTAGCATAGATCGCAATAATAAAACAAAGAATGAGAAGGTGATGGAAGGAAGAAACAAAAAATAACATAAGGAAAGACAGAAAGAGAAAGTGATAGAATGATTGAAACAAAGAATAACATAAGATAAAGTGATAGAAGGAAAAAAACGAAGATTAACATAAGAATAGAAGGAAGAAACAAAGAATAACAAAAGAGAAAGTGATAGAATTATAAAAACAAAGAATAACATAAGGAAAGACACAAAGAGAAAGTGATAGAATGCTTAAAACAAAGAATTACATTAAAAAAGCTGATAGAAGGAAAAAAACAAAGATTAACATAAGAATAGAAGGAAGAAACAAAGAATAACAAAAGAGAAAGTGATAGAAGGAAAAAACAAAGAATAACATAAGAATAAAAGGAAGAAACAAAGAATAATGAAAGACAAAAAGAGAATGTGATAGAATGATTAAAACAAAGAATAACATAAGAGAATGTGAGTGAAGGGAAAAAACAAAGATTAACATAAGAATAGAAAGAAGAAACAAAGAATAACAAAAGAGAAAGTGATAGAATTATAAAAACAAAGAGTTACATAAGAAAAGCTGATAGAAGGAAAAAAAACAAAGATTAACATAAGAATAGAAGGAAGAAACAAAGAATAACAAAAGAGAAAGTGATAGAATTATAAAAAATAAAGAATTACATAAGAGAAGGTGATAGAAGGAAAAAAAACAAAGAATAACATAAGAATAGAAGGAAGAAACAAAGAATAACATATTAAAGGAAAGACAGAAAGAGACAAAGATAGAAGGAAAACAAGGTATAACATAACGGAACAGGCCACGATAAAGAGCATGGTATAGTAAACGCAAATTGCATGAAAAGCAGGCGCGCGGTTTTTGCCCAAACCGGAACAGGCTCCGTCATACAATCATGATTGAAAACTCTGTCCGTTCAATCGAATTTTAGCGACCGTGATTCTGCAGAATCATGATACAAAACGCATCTTTTTCAGCGTTTCATGTTTGTGTTTTCAAACACGTTTATTTTTACGACCGACGAAAAAATCGCTTGAACGCATTGCGTTTTAAACTAAACGTCTTTAGAAACCGTGATTCTAGGGTGAAAAAGTGTTGATTAAACGCACCCTATAATGGGCCATTCAAGTGTTGTGTAATTGCCATGCCTCAGCACCCCTGTCTACTGGGCTCTAAATCATGCCATTCAGGCTGTGTCTATTAGGAGGTTGTGGCAAGGTTATTTGAGGTCAAGTAGATTGTCAACAAACCCATATTCCTATGCCTAGCCATCAGTGGACCCCACAATGCATCAGCCTGTATTATGCCTGTGTATACTTGGTGCATTCACTAGATTGAGTAGGCCCTCATCATTCATTACTGGACATAGAGTTTGGCCATTTTTTTCCTTTTTCAGTTGATTACAACAGAAGGTATTTGCCTAATCTGTTGTGTTAGACTTGCATGATCCCCAAAACTCAACCTTCTCTTTGAATCACTGTACTTATTTTTTTTTTAAACTTTGGATATTGCCGTGGATATGTTTTCAGACAACAAAAAGCAATGGTATTTTGGGTGTTGTTCAAATATTAGCCATGATGCTCCAATCTACTTTTTTTTAATAAAAAAACAAAAACAAAATAAAAATAGATACTCTCAGTCTGTCTTCCTTCCCAAATCCTGATGCTATTTTGGACTCATGTTACAATTTGACTTCTATGACTTGCAAAGAAGTAACATAATAGTGGATATTGACTGGTAGGGGGCATGCAGACATCTTTTACAAAAACTATTGACCGGTAGGCGGCCATAGCTAAAATCACGACTCCAATTTCGACCAATCAGATGGTTAGACTTCTAAAGAGAGGTATATAATTTATTTTATTTGTTCATTCTTGTTACAGGCGGGGTGCAGGAATTGGCCACAAAAACCCTGCACATTCAGAGTAAGAGGTACTACCTCGATGTCAAACAGAACAGAAGAGGGCGCTTCCTCAAAATAGCAGAGGTAAGTGAGGTGCGATCAACCTTTTTATCTTCATCTTCATATCTTTTCTTATTTTTTATTTTGTTTTATTTTTTTATTGAATCATATCATCGTATCATTCTCATTCATAAACATTACGGTAAGCCCACTTTATGTACCCAAAAGACCATTTTGAAAAATCATCAATTTTTGTTTGCATTATATAACATTTGCACTACTGGTAAAACCCATGGAAAACTGTCAAAGTTTGCTCATAACGGTTTAGAGGTGAGTAGTAGTGCACATGCCCACCCTGCAACAGAAATTGATAACTACAAATTGTTTTTCAGGGAAAAAAATACACGGAGGCTCGGGGCGAAGTAGCCCCCAAAATGCCAAAAAGAGCCCCCAAAAGTCATAAAAGAGCCCCCCAAAATTTGCATAGAGTTCAATGCAAAACATATTGAAGAGTGTTATGTTCATGCAAGCAAGCTAGAAAAGTAATAATAATAATAATAGCCTAATAGTCCACTCCAAATTTTATTAAACCGAAACGGAAGTAGCCCCCAAAATGGATTTAATTTTTTTTGTCCCTGTTGTTTTTATGGAACTAAGAAACTTTTACAAAATACACAAATGCTGTGTTGCATCGATTGTGATCCAATAGACCATTTGTGTAATGTTATCAAATTTAATTCATAAATCTATGTTTAGTGCCATGGTACAAATTATTTCATTCACCTGTTAACAAATAATTGTAATTCAATAGTCAGAATGCAAATGGCATACATTGATTGTTGCTAGGCAGAACAAACATTGTGGCTTGTCCTACCTAGCAACAATGTACAATTATGTGTAACGGGTGAATTAAATATTTTTCAACATGGCACTTAACAAAGATTTGTGCATTACCGTGATTTGATTACATTATGAAAATGGCCTATTAATTAGGGAGCATGATAATTGTGAATCAGAATCACCTGCAGGGAAAAAAAATACATGGGGGCTCGGGGCGAATAAGCCCCCGAAATGCCAAAAAGAGCCCCCGAAAGTCATAAATGAGCCCCCCAAAATTGCATAGAGTTCAATGTAAAACAAAATAAAGAGTGTTATTTTTATGCAAGCAAGCTTGAAAAGTAGCCCCCCAAATTTTTAAAGTATTTTTTTTCCCTGATCACTTGTAATTTTAAAATTTTCCCTGCACACACAAGTTTCCTGTTTTCCAATATAGAAGGAAATATATGAAACCCATTGTCAATTGTCACCTAACATAGGTTCTTGGCTCAAGTGTTCAATTATTCAATTGTGGACAACATCTCTTTTAATATGAATTAATAACTGTTTACTAGTCTTATCTTGAGGCAAAAATGGGAATTTTCTTCCAGGGCCCCATTTCACAAAACTTGTCTATCAGTGACAAATGACAGTTTTTGTTAATACAAGCTAGCGAAATCCTTGCTTCTTATTGGTTATCAGCAGATTTGTCACTGATTTTTGTCGTTGAAAAAAGGCGCCGTGAAACTGGTCCCAGATCTTAGGTTGCATAGAGAGCCATGCATATTGTAGTCTCATTTTCTAGACTCATTTCACACTTTCTTGTTATCATTTTGTGTTGAATTGGCAAATTAACAAAGACAAGAAGATACAGTGAAAGACAAAATATATTAGCAATTTGATGTTTAAAGGACACCATATATTTATATCACAATACAACTGTGTTTTTATATGGAGATCTGGCAGGGTCAGAGAATCTCTTTTGACACCTGCAAACTGATGTTTAAATTGCCATGCATGAATTCTCTGAAAGTGGTCAAGATGGTCGGTCAATTGAAGCTCTGTCGTCCGTCCCGGGAGCTTGAGTTGATTGTAGTCCACTGGTCAGGGATGAAGTAGAGAATGAAAATGAGGGCAGGATAACCTCTGAATAAGATTGAATGATTAGGAGAAATTCAGCTCATATGCTGCAAATGATTTTGACAACTGTATGTTACTATTTTGGATGAATGAATGAATGAATGGATGGTCAATTACTGATTGGTTGATAGATGGATGGATGGATACATGAGGAAAGATGGATGGATGGATTAATAAATTAATAGATGGATTCATTGAATAATAATAATAAAAACGGTGCTTATAAAGCACTTACCACCGAAGTCTCTATGCGCTATAACAAACAAAATACAATGATAAACAAAATATTAAACAAAACAAAAAAGTGCAAATAAACCTACAAATTACAATACATATGAAATATATAGAGTAAGTCAATCATCAAAAGCAATTTTGAATAAATGTGTCTGAAGAAAAGTTTTGAATTGGTTAACAGCTTGACAGTTGTTGACATTTAAAGGCAATTTGGTCCAAAGTTCAGCAGAAGCTTTGCAAATGAATGGATTGATGAATAGATTGAGGATAGATTTACTGATTGATTGGTCAATGAATGGATTGATGAATAGATTGAGGAAAGATTCACTGATTGATTGGTCAATGAATGAATGGATGAATAGATTGAGGATAGATTCACTGATTGATTGGTCAATGAATGAATAGATGAATAGATTGAGGATAGATTTACTGATTGATTGGTCAATGAATGAATGGATGAATAGATTGAGGATAGATTCACTGATTGATTGGTCAATGAATGAATAGATGAATAGATTGAGGATAGATTCACTGATTGATTGGTCAATGAATGAATGGATGAATAGATTGAGGATAGATTCACTGATTGATTGGTCAATGAATGAATGGATGAATAGATTGAGGATAGATTCACTGATTGATTGGTCAATGAATGAATGGATGAATAGATTGAGGATAGATTCACTGATTGATTGGTCAATGAATGGATGAATAGATTGAGGATAGATTTACCGATTGATTGGTCAATGAATGAATGGATGAATAGATTGAGGATAGATTCACTGATTGATTGGTCAATGAATGAATGGATGAATAGATTGAGGATAGATTCACTGATTGATTGGTCAATGAATGAATGGATGAATAGATTGAAGAAAGATTCACTGATTGATTGGTCAATGAATGAATGGATGAATAGATTGAAGAAAGATTCACTGATTGATTGGTCAATGAATGAATGGATGAATAGATTGAAGAAAGATTCACTGATTGATTGGTCAATGAATGAATGGATGAATAGATTGAGGATAGATTCACTGATTGATTGGTCAATGAATGAATGGATGAATAGATTGAGGATAGATTCACTGATTGATTGGTCAATAAATGGATTGATGGATAGATTGATTGCTAATACAGTTCAATGCCTTACATATTTTGTTCGGAAACGTTAAAATAAATTTGTAGTGGTCTTCAGAATATGACGAGGGGCATTTTCTGCATTGAACATGTAGGAGATCTGAGCGGTTTTTACACTAGAAGAATAGTGTAGAATAGTGCACCACCCTCACATACCCTATCCCAGGGACCCTTTCTTTCTTAAGTTCTTTTTTTATTCTGGATTAAATTTACGTCTTCTCATATTAACTCTCCGACTCAAGATAGATCAATAAAGTTCTTAGAAGATCTAAACTCTACTGTCTACATTATCTTTCAAGAATAAATAATATTGTCAATAATTTCATTAAAAGAGGTAAGAAAAATCATTACAACTTTACGGGTAACAATGTATTATGTCTTTTATTTTCCTTGATGTACAGTACCACTACATGCACATTTTCTTTTTTCAAGATGCAAATAGAATTGGAGATTGTAACAAATACAGTTCCGTACGTGTCATGAATAAATTTCATCCAGACAATTCAAGTCTGAACATGCTTTTGCATAGAGTAAATGTCAGAGGTCGTAATGTTCCCTTAGCCAATAATAGAGCGTAGTGTTGAGCCACACAAAAAAAAATCTTTTCCCCTCAAAATTTATCACAAAATGAGAAAAAATAACTTGTTCATTTACCATTAGCTTTAATACTTTCAAACTCTTACAGTAGTATTCAAATTGCAAAATGTACTAATGTTTTCCTTATTTTCATTATCAAAGAGCTATAAATATATGCCATGATACTTTTTGCACGTTCTTGCGAAAGGCACCAAATCGATGCGGTTGTTATTGACAAAAGTCAGTTAACTTAATATACATGTAAAGTGTTAAACATTGATTTTAAAATACATTTATGGTATGGCCAAGTGCTGAACATGACCTGTAATGAATTTATTTTAATACAATTTTTAATACAATTCACTATAGCTCATTAATGAACATTAGTTCTTTCCCTTTATTTGTTTTCCCCATTCCTAAATCTAGGGCTGAACTACATCTGTATGTGAAACTGTTACATGAACATGTACTTGTGTTTCCCTGTTCAATATTCCCCTTGACATGATTAAACCGACCTGGTGTTCCTAATTTAGAATGGTTGCCTGGATAAAGGGGATCACATGTTTATTAATAGCAATTGTTTTAGCATTAATTCGCCCACTCTTTCCCACCAAAATAGAATCAATGCACTGCACTCAAGTTCTAATTTCACTTTCATTTTCATAGCTTTAAAACAAGCAAAGTGTTCTATATTGAGGAATTTAATCTGTATTTATAATACCGGTAAAAAGCTTTGTACATGTATTGAAACTTGAAGTGTAAAAGGAATTTGAAAACAAAAATTATCTATATAAATACATTATTATTAGCATTGTCGTTATAATTTGTCAACAATGTACATCATATATTTGAAACAATTGTTACAAATATAATTAGTAGATGCCATTAGGATTAATTGATTGAGAATCTGATGAGAGGTGTTAAATGGCCTTTGAAATAGAATGTTTCAAAACCTCATGAATATTGTTTGCAAGTATTGAAAACACAATGAATATTCAATACTACATTTTTCGGATGGTGTTATGAATTGATTGGAAGAACTTTAATGATTTTAACGAGTTTGGAGGTTTATGAACATTGAAGACAATAATAATTTAATTATTCTGGATATCTATGAACATTCAAGTCTAATGATTCCATTGTTTTGGATATTATGAATATTCAACAGCAATGATTGAATGATATTGGATCTTGTTTTATTATTCAGCAAAAGAACTGTCAATGATTCAATGATTTTGGTTGTTTATGAATATTCAACACTTAATGTTTTGGATGTTTATGAATATTCAACATCAATTATTGAATATATTGGAGTATTCAGCAAAAGAACTTTCAATGTTTCAATAATTTTGGATGTTAATGAATATTAAACACTCAATGGTTTTGGATGCTAATGAATATATTCAACACAAAAAGTTTCTGATTTTATGAATATTCAGTGGAAGAGCATTCCACCCAGATGAATGAAACACTACACTATGAAGACCCCAAATCATCAAGCAAAACTACACACGGCCACATTATTACCCCTCTCTTCATGCTTTGCCGACATAGCCTATACAGAGCATACACCGAACCACCTGCTAGGGCAGTGAATGCATGCGGCAGATTTAGGCAGATAGCGCTGCTGCTGCTGATGGTAGAGCTCGTATGCAGCCAGGGCTGGCTTAAAAATAGAATGAACCCTGCATGACTCTGCTGCTTCTTGAATAAAATCACGCCACGACTACCACCCTGGATCATTCACACTGCTGCTCAGGGGGTGTTTCACAAAGATCCCAAGTCAAACTTAACTCTAAGTTGGACTTAAATATTATGGAGAGCCATTTGTAGACTTAAAATTAAATATTTTCTAAAGCAAGAAATCAAGTATTTTAGACTTTTTATAAATTCCACATCAAGAACGTGAAATCTCCTCGATAATAGAAAATATGAATGATTTGAATCAACATTTTATGCCTTTTAAAATATCTTTTGCAAAATATTTTCATAGATGCTAACAGCTTTCCATAATTTTCAAGTCCAACTTTGAGATAAGTTCAACTTACATGTACATGTAGGATCTTTGTTAAACACCCCCCAGTACATGTAAAGTTATGCGTTTACCATACTGTTTCTGCAGCAGCTCTTACATGTATATTTTGATATCAAATTTTAAATCTCTGAATTTATTTCTTTCACTCGTTAGAGAAGAATATTAAAACATGTACATCATTCAAGTAGAGTGAAATCAAACAAAACAAAACAAAACGATACAAAACAAAACATTTACAAGATAGATATTGTGTACATTGTGTAAATACAGAGTTGAAAAAAGAACAAGATAGGGAACAAAATTGATAATTTTTCTACTGATTGTGAAAAAAACAAATTTTCAAGTTACATTACCAATCAGATGAACCAGTTCAGTAATTCAATTTCCACTTTTGCTCAATATCTCGGGACTGTTCTCACTACCTCGTTTACATCACGCTTTTACATGTACCACTGTCCATTCCCACTATATAGCCTGTATACGTTTGTACCTCGGACCGTTCTCACTTTGCCGTATAGTGAACGCACTGTCCTCATCTTTAAATGTCATCACCACTCAGTTTTATTTAGAGAGATACTTGGATTGGCATTCTAACTCTCAAGATAAATTTGAGAAACTGCTGGTCAGTTTGCTCTCTTGTCTAGTGTGTATATGAAATACAAGTTACTAACAACGTGACATCTTGACGAAGTGTGTCCAATTTACATATATCGTCCCTATTTTCACAAAGTGACGGTAGTGAATGCAAATCGTATACAATTTGTGTGCAGATTTTCCTCACTACCGTCACTTCGTGAAAATAGGAAGGATGTGATGTTTCATATGAAAACACTAGTATTGGAGCTTTTAGTGGATCTGCTAAATTGCAATAGTTCAAATTTCTTGCCATGAATTAAATGTTTGAGTAAAAGAGAAAAGCTGAATGAAATCTGGATATTTACAACTTGTTAAAACTTTGTGTCACGTCTTTAAATAGGATTCAAAAACTTACAAGAAAATATAAAAGGACACTGCAAGTACCAATTCAACAGGAATTAATTTTTTCATTTAAAAAAAGTTTTTTTCTTAAAAGTTGATGGAAGTAAAGCATCTGTGTACTGTACATGTACATGGCAACAATTCATTTATTTTGTCAAACAGCATGAAATCAATCTGCTTATGAAAAACAAACAGTCCTCTTGTGGAATATACATGTATAGTCTCATTGCAAAGGTCACCACAAACAGTGTTCATTCACTTCATTGTAATCATGTCAAAATCAAAGCATCAGAGAAATGTTGTAGTGAATCATAAACGATTCTCTTGTGGCGGAATCCCTTCCAGTTTAATTTGAAGTCGATTTTATTGGGGAAAGAATTCACGCTTATGAATCTACATAGTGTCTGTGGTTAAACAGCGATCTTGAGCTGACAGACCCTGTGGTCTTTTGTTCCTCTTTGGAATTGTCCTTTCATTTATAGCATATTTAATTCAATTCAATTCGTTTATTTCCACAAAACTCATAAAAATAGTAACTGTAAAAGAATGCAGAAAAAAAAACTACATTGGAATAAAAACATGCAGAAAGTACAATACATAACATGACAATTGAGTATGATGTGGAGGGACTAGCGAAGGCCTAATTAGAAGGGCTTATCCCCAGCGAGGTTGAGATGAGAAAATATGAAAGCTAATAAATCATACAATCGTTTAGAACAAAATATGGGACAAGGTAAGAATATAAAACAGAGTAGAAACAACAAGCAAACAAAGTGTGTACCGGGTAAACAAATATTTAAGAAACATTGAAATAATATAATTTATTTATGAGGTCAAAATTTAAGCAATCCAGGAACAAAAAAGCATCAATTATTGGACATGAAAAGGAAACCTTTTCAATCCCCATTACCCTTCCATTTGCAAATGACGGTTGAAAGAAGTTCAGTTACATCTAAAATTTAGACAATTTGAGAACACAATACATACTAGGCGTGCTAACATTTAAATAACAACTTACAACAAATACCCTCATGGTTATATTCTGTCATTTGATAGTGATTAGCATTGAAAGAATTTTTTGTAGACGGCATTTAATTATGACGCAGCACTAATGTCCTTTAGCAAGACATTGATCTACATTTACCAAGACATTGATCTACATTTGCCACACTCAACCCAGGTGATGTACTGTAAATGGGTACCAGGCAGGAATTAATTCCTTGAAATGCTAGAGCGTCGTAATGGCAGCCATGCTAAAGCCGGGGTAATAATCGGGAGCGCCAGGAGTGTCAAGTCTCTCAGATATGAGCGCCATACAAGAACCCAATGTTGTTATTGCAATGACAACCTTCGTCATTGCCTTGTTTTCGTTCACATTCTGCCCCATTAATATTCTCCTCCTTGTTTTCCTTATCGTCCGGAAATTCCATTCGTTTTGCACATGATGCTTGTTATTCCTAGTTAGGTGCTTTCCTCATGTCCTTTTCTTTTCAAATTTCATAGCCATAGTCTCTAGCATCTCATCAAGGTCACCCACTTTTTCGATTTTTGAAATCACTCGTGCATAACCATCCAGGCGCCATTTTGTCAGTTTCTGGTCCATTTTTAGGCCTTTCTTTCTTCCTTCCTATCTTGACTATCCTAGATCCTACAAACTTCGAACAAATTCACCTAGATAGTCCAAGAGATGTTCTTTCATCTGCGACGTATAACCTGACCTTCAAAATGCCATCTTCGTACTCAAAATTCAAATCTGAAACCGACTCCGTCAAA
The DNA here is from genome assembly GCA_035222895.1 of Strongylocentrotus droebachiensis. NCBI lineage: Eukaryota > Metazoa > Echinodermata > Echinoidea > Camarodonta > Strongylocentrotidae > Strongylocentrotus > Strongylocentrotus droebachiensis. The sequence continues at coordinate 145,162 of JAVYIG010001637.1, forward strand.
AATCTCTCATATTCTTGAAAAATGGACCCCTAAAAATCTAAAACTGCCATAACTTTCTCATATGAATTCCGTTTTGTGTTTAAATTTCACATTATCCTTATCTCATAATTGCACATAGCCATGCCAAATTTCATGCTCCAATGACTATGCAAAACATAAATAGCGCCCTCTAAAGTTCTGGGAATTGGCTTTCTTTCTGTGGCCGTATCTCCATAATGGCTTGGCAAACCCGTACCTTTTTTTGGATTTAGATACTTGAGGATATGCCCTTTCCAGCCATATACAAAATTATATACCCTAACACTGACCGACTTTGAGAAAAATGCCCTCCAAATTCGCCATTTTCAAGAAAATGGAGAAATAACTTCAACTTGCTCTAAAATGGCGTTCTTTGTACCTACGTCAATGAAATTTGGCAGACATATGTATACATATACGTGACAACTGTCTGCCAAGTTTGGTAAAATTCTAATACGTCAGCGCAAAGTTATCGCCAAAAATGATGAATTTACTATGCATTACGTAATAGCGCGTTTAATGCGTGCAATACATTGCGCGCAGATGACATTGGTGTCAAACTGACTGCAATGAAGTGCCCTTTTGAATGATACCAAGTATTGTATATGTTCACACAGAAAATTGTGAGTAAATCGCATTTGAACAAGGGTCACTATACAAATTCCGCCGAGTTTCCGCCCGATTATAACACTTATCGGCCATGACGTCATTTTTTCAGACTACTTTTCGCCCCCTAAACATCCTTTTTTTTCCTTGAAAATTTGCAATGACATTCCGAGATGCAATACGCAGGGCACCTCGTGGCCGGATTTTTGAAATTAGTCAAGGGGGCAATTTAAGACGCCATTTTGTCCTTTAAATCTATTTTACATCACATGTTTCGATAGGATTATCATAGAAAAAAAGAGAGTAGTTTACAATAACAACCATGAAATTCTCTTTCCAATGATACCATATACGGCCCCATAAAGAGACATAAAGAGGAGAGAAAAAACAATTTAACTCCGGTCATAATACAGACCCTGTACGTTTTCCGCCCATGCATTACACGCATTGTCTATGGGGCAAATCGGGTTCACGCTTTTGACCCCTAGAACGATCTTGATTGCAATGACGAACATGCAACTAATCCCATTGGTTTTTGCACGCAGTGCTTGCGAGCCCTTTCTAGGTTCTTTCGCCTATCCCAATTTCTTTCAAACTTCGTAGGCATAGTCACTACCATCCCATCAAGGTCACTATTGAGGCCTTTCTTTCGCCCTACCTGTCTCCAATATTACAGAAGCTAAAGACTTCGTACAAATTGCTCTGGATAGTCCGAGAGAAGCTCTTTCGTTCGACACGTAGAAACACGGCGTCATTGCACGCACATCGTTGTGACACGATTGCATTTCTAGTTATTATTAATCTTATTAAATAACCAGATATGTAATACATTTCTGAGCTACTGTTAATGACTGAATTTTTTAATGCAATTTGCTTTTTGTGAGAACCCCCTCATTTTAATAAATAAAAATGGAAAGAATTTAGTTTTACATTCAGAAGTGAGAGATCTTGAGAGAACATACTCTGGTAAACTTGTAAAATACAAGTCACAATTCCCTTTTGTCTGGACCCCCTCATGTACATAAATTACATGTATGTATTAAAGTTCAAAGATTTTTAGTTTTTACAAAACATAATGAAAGTTTAGAACATGTGTACATGCATATTTTGACTTGAAGATTATGAATAAGTCATAATTCCCTCCCCGGTCCATCTCATTCATGTGTTACAAATTATAGAATTTCAGTTTTACAGTAAAACTTTAAAAGACAAGTTGAGGACACATGTACATGTTCACTGTACTGTATACATAAAATAACCACTTACAATTTCCCTGTTGGGGAAAAACCCTTATTCATGCATTAGACTTGAAATAATTCTCATTTGTTCATGTAAAAATTCAGACACAAAAAGGTTAATTGCCACTTGTATGCACATGTACTTGTACAGAACAACTCACAATCCCTTCATGACAATTCTCTCTCACTTATTTACAGTACATGTACATAAATTGAAAGAATTTTACTTTTAAATTCAAGCAAATCCCTGTTGGCTAAAATCCTTTTATTTATATGCATTTAAGTTGAAATTTTGTTAGTTTTAACATTCAGATTTAAACCAACTTGAGAATACTTTATACATTGTACACATGAAACGTAATTCTAATTCCTGGTTGGTTAAACCCAATTATTAATGCATTTTTTAAAAGTTGAAATAATTTTAGTTTTACATTCAGAATTAGGATAAATTGAGAACACATACGCATATTGTATGTAAGTCTGAGCTCCCTGATGGCTGAACCCTTTTATTTATGCATTAAAGTTGAAAGAATTCTATCCACACTTCATCTTTATATGGAGGAGCGAGCCCTCCAAAGATTGTTACAGTCACGAGAGTGAGAGACAGGCAGAGAGAGAGAGAGAGAGACAGAGAGACAGAGAGAAAGAGATAGAGAGATGGAGGGGAAAGAGTATTATATAGAGAGACAGGCAGATATAGACATAGACAAAAAGGGAGACATAGAGACAAAGAGGGAGACACAGAGAGAGACAGAGACAGAGAGACAGAGATAGATAGAGACAGAGAAAGAGATAGAGAGATGGAGGGGGAAAGAGTATTCTGGAGAGAGACAGGCAGAGATAGACAGAGACAAAGAGGGAGACACAGAGAGAGACAGAGAGAGATACAGACAGAGAGAAAGAGATGGAGAGATGGAGAGATGGAGAGGAAAGAGTATTATAGAGAGAGAGAGACAAGCAGAGATAGACAGAGACAACATGGGAGACAGAGACAGAGAGAAAGAGATGGAGGGGAAAGAATATTATAGAGAGAGACAGGCAGAGATAGACAGAGACAAAGAGGGAGACAGAGAGAGAGAGAGACAAAGAGAGAGACAGAGACAGACAGAGAGAGAAGTAGAGACAGTGAGAGGGGAAGAGATATAAAGAGAGACAAGACAGAGATATAAAGAGAGACAGAAACAAAGAGAGAGACAGAGACAGACAGAGAGAGAAGTAGAGATAGACAGAGACAACGTGGGAGACAGAGAGACAAAGAGGGAGACACAGAGAGAGAGATAGAGACAGAGAGAAAGAGATATGGAGGGGAAAGAATATTATAGAGAGACACAAACAGAGATAGACAGAGACAACGTGGGAGGCAACGAGGGAGACAGAGACAAAGAGGGAGATAGAGACAGTGAGAGGGGAAGAGATATAAAGAGAGACCAGACAGAGATAGAAAGAGAGACAGAAACAAAGAGGGAGACAGAGAGACGGAGAGAAAGAGAGAGGGGCGTAATTTCAGTCAGCTAGGCAGTATCAGCAGTAGATATGAACTCTCCGTGACCCCATCGTCCCATGAATCTATAATGCCATGCCCGGGGCCTTAGAAAAAAAGAGAACTTCAAACTGGCCAGCGTTCAATACACATGAGGAGTAGCGGCATCTTATACTCATAGATGCAGATCTCATTGCATTAAGTTGACATTCATGATATTTTTTGGCAACACATGCTTCTGACAGTAACAACAATTTTAACCCTTTTTTTCTACATGCACGCAATATAAACATGTACATGTCATGTCTTTCTCAAGCACAAGCTCACATTTAATAGAAAGACATGGCTGAATCAAATGATAATTTTGTATTTCCTTTTTCTATTTATGAGAGTAAATATGGTTAAGATTGCTACTTTACTCTCTGTACACATGTAAATTAAGTCATCAGAACTTATGTTATATTCAACCATATATAACCCTTTAGCTGCCATTATAACTTGAAATGAAAATCAAATTTACCTTTGCTCTTGGTACCTGTGTCAACAGCCCGCAGAGTTGAGAGATGATGATTAGTAGTTTCTCAGCTCATGACTTTTTTTCCCAATGTGTAATGTAGACTGTAGAGTGGGTTCATATGAGGGAATTATTCATCATCTGTCTATAAAACTAAAATTTAGTTTTACTCTACCACAACATTGTGTGTTTGTTTGTGTGTGGAATTTGTATTTTTCACCATATTAGAGAATGTTTGTGACACAAGAATTTAGAGTTTGTGTTTGTGTTTGTCAGCTCATGACTCTATTTCCCTTGTTGTAATATAGACTGTTGAGTGTGTTCATATGAGGGAGTTATTCATCATCTGTCTAAACTACAATTCAGTTTTACTGAACCACAACAACATTGTGTGTGTGTTTGTTTGTGTGTGGATTTTGTAGTTATCAACACCTTAGAGAATGTTCACACAAAAATCAGCTCATGACTCTTATTTCCTAATGCGAATGTAGAGTGTGTTCATACACTGTATGAGGGAGTTATTCATCATCTGTCTATAAAACTAAAATTTAGTTTTACTCTACCACAACATTGTGTGTTTGTTTGTGTGCGGAAATTGTATTTTTCAGCATGTTAGAGAATGTTGGTAACACAATAATTTAGAGTACCGGTGTGTGTTCATATGAGAGGGTTTAAGTTCCATTGAACCGCACTAGTGTGTGTGCATGTGGAGTTTATAGCTAATACATGTAGGTTCAGACGGTCTCCCGTATCAATAGATTTGTATTTGTGTTGATGCACGTGTGTAATGGTAGCCGAAGCACCGGTTGATTACTGCCAATCATGGGAGCGGAGGCCCAAATACTTAGCCAGCAATTTTCCCGGGCAACACCCTCCCCATCCGTTTGCCTTATATTACGAGTGAAGAGGATAGTTTTCAGCTACTTCTGCGTTTGTAAACAACAGAGGTTGATGAGGGTTGAGGAAAGGTCACCTTATGTTGTATTTTTTCTCTTTTACTCGAGGTGATATGCAGTAGTATAAATTGAAATGATTCAAACATTAATTCAGAATCTGTGGTTTGGACAAGGCATGTTAACGCTGATGCAATAATCTTTCTAATATTTTCTTTAATATAGGAGACAATATTTTACAATTCATGAATGAATATATGCTTTCAGTATAATTAATAGACTTAACATTAAGAGAACTACCTGTACACTGTAGTCGTCTGTTTGGAGTTAGAAGGATGTAAACTCTATACACAGAGGTAACATCCTTCTGGCTCTAAACTGTGATAGTGTAGTGTGGATAAAACATGTCCACATTGATCTAACAATCTTATCTAACCTTAAATTTTGTCTAACATTCAGCTTACACATTTTAATGACTTCTTTGCGAACACACCCACATTAATTATCAATACCGTGTGTCTCAAAAAAAACGTAACACTTTTGAAATGGTTGCCAAATTGAGCATATATAATTTTATGAAAAAATGTTGATATGTATGGAAAGCTAAAGGACCAACCTTTCATATGATATGAAAAAATTGAAAAAAAAATCATGCTTCGATGAACAGTGTTCACTTAAGTTAGAGGTATGAAAATGGGCCTGCGCAGGATTTTTCCTTCCAATTTTGGACAGGTAAGTTACTTTTAGCATACAAAATAAGTTTGATATGAGATATTCATGATCGATGGATTAAGAGTTAAAAGGATGTTTTGAATACCAGTCCTTTCTCTCTGTCATTTATCAATCCCCAAACACCACCCCTGCCACACACACACACACACACACACACCAACTTCCACTCCCATCTTATTGTATCATTGATCTGGTAGATGTGAACAGGATGAAGGAAGAATGGGAAAATGTTAAATTGAAATACCGTATTCAAAATCATAATTGACATTATGCAACCCACTCTCCTCCCCCCCACAACCTTTTCCCATCCCATCACCTACCCCTTGCCTTTTCTTTATCAGTTTTCTTCCGTAAGTTTGGTGGATCATCAATCACATTTTATTCAGGTTTTATGAATGACCCAAACATGTAATAGCTAAGTACATCATTCATTATGCATTGAAAATACCAGAATTCGAGGTATTCAAAATATCCTTTTGATTCAAAATATCCTTTTGATCCATCGATCATGAATATCTCATATCGACCTTATTTTGTAAGTTACAAGTAATTTACCTGTCCAAAATTGGAAGGAAAAATCCTGCGCAGGCCCATTTTCATACCTCTAACTTAAGTGAACACTGTCCATCGAAGCATGATTTTTTTTTAATTTTTTCATATCATATGAAAGGTTGGTCCTTTAGCTTTCCATACATATAGACATTTTTTCATAAAATTATATATGCTCAATTTGGCAACCATTTCAAAAGTGTTACGTTTTTTTTGAGACACACGGTATATGGAAAGGGAGGTCAATAAGGCATGTGTATTCAACTCATTCTTAATCTTTTGTCTAAACTTGCTACATGCAATATAAAGCTACAATGAAAGGGGTAAGAACAAAGAATGTACTGTGGGGACAAAGCATGTCTTACATTCAGATCTACACATTTTAATAACTTCTTTGTGAACACACCCACATAGGTAATCAATATGGAAAGGGAATGAATGAGAAATACACATTTAAAACTCATTCTTAACTTCTATCTGAATGTGCTCACATGCATTAATTTACATTAAAAGGGATGAGAACAAAGAAAAAAACATGTCTACATTAATCTTGCAATCTTACATCTAACATTACAGTGAACATCTTACATTCAGATTACACATATTAATGACTTCCTAATGACCCACTTTAACCACGAAAATGGAAAGGGAGGTCATTAAGAGATGCAACTCATTCTTGATTTCTGTCTGAACATGCTCACTTGCATTAATCTACATTGAAAGAGATGAGAACAACAAAAATGTGGACAAATCATGTTCACACTGTTACATTCATATTTCATTCAGATTACACATTTTAATTACTTTGTGAACACACCCACATTAATTATCAATATGGAAAAGGGATGAGAACAAAGATTGTATTGGTAGGACAAAACAAATCTTACATTCAGATTACACATTTCAATGACTGCTTTGTGAACACACCCACATTAGTAATCAGTTTTATGAAAAGGGGATGAATAAGTAACGTGTCGTTAAAAATCATTCTTAACTTCTATCTGAACATGCTCACTTGCATTAATTAACATTGAAACGGATGAGAACAAATAATGTGTTGACAAACCATGTCTACTCTGTTACATTCATATTTCATTCAGATTACACATTTCAATGACTTCTTTGTGAACACACCCACATTAATTATCAGTATGGAAAGTGAGGTGAAAAAGAAAAACACAGTTACAACTTATTCTTAACCCCTGTCTGTACATTCTCACATGCATTAATCTTCATTGAAAGAGTTGAGAACGAAGATTGTCATGTGTGGACAGAGCATGTTCACACTGTTATATATGATGACCATCTGTTGAACCGTGCTGGCCAACCAGAGGTCTGAGCTGGCCACCATTTAAACCTAAGGCCAACCACCTTACACTTTCAGGGTGCATCATCGAGCAATTCGGCATTACCCTCGGCGATCCATTCCCACGTTCCTCCGTTCCTTCCTTCGTTCGTTAAGCACCTATCTCTCTCCCCGCTTTCTCTCTCCGCTCTCTCTCTCTCTCTCTCTCTCCTCCGCGCATCCATCCCACCCTGATGTCTCGGCCGGTGTCCTCTCCGTGAACCCGAGTGCTTGTCAGGAGATATTTATGTAATATATGCCTTTTTTCTCTCTCTTTCCGAGCGATGTCGTCTACTAGTACCCGCATAAACTCTACACAAGATAGCACTATGTGTGTGTGTGGATGTGTGTGTGGATGTGTGTGTGGGGGAAATGCATTGGAGGGTTTTTTATGTGTAGGTGTGTTTCTGTATTGAGTCTTGGTGAGTGAGAGCGGGTGTGTGTGTGTGAGTTAGTGGGTTACATTTTACATAAAAAAAGCAGACAGTTTGCCTGGAGAGAGAAAATGTATGAGACTGCATTTCTCTCTCTCTCTCTCTCTCTCTGTTCTCTTGTATCTTGCCCTTTTTCTTCTAACTCTTTTTGCCTTCTCACCAATTACATGTATGTATATTTTTATCAGGAGTATAGTTTTATAGCGTTAAATACTGATTTACAAAGTCTGCAGCTTTGTGTTCACATTATCTCTCTCTCTCTCTCTCTCTCCCTCTCTCTCTTTCTCTCTCTTCCATTGTTATATTAGAAGAGCAGTTTTTTAAAGTGTGTTGCAATTTAAGTATACAATATGTGTCAGCATCTTTTTCCTTTTTTGTTTCTCTCTCTCTCTGTCTCTCTCTCACCTTCCTTCAGTCTTGTCTCTCTAAATGTCATTCTTTATAACATTAAACATTACCGGTATTTGATTCTTGCAAGTATTTTTGGAGCCAGCCGTTTTTGTGGAGCATGTGATTTGCTGCCTTATCTTTCATTCATGGCTGTTTTTCATTTAGAGTTGGGTGAGCAGCTCTGCAAAATGTCACCAAGGAAATCCCATCTCCATGAATAGATTGATCAACATGAAACAACTTTCTGAATAAAACAGTCTCTTATATTTCTTGTAGCTTTGTGAATACATTTATCAATAAAATACAACTTTCTACATTTCTAGCCAAACAAAGACATTTGTAAACAAATTAAATTTAAAAGGAAACAAAACAACAAAGAAACAGACAAACCAAAACAAATGCAAAGAACAACATCTGAATAAAAGCTGTCTGATGTATTCATTGTGAATGGATTTATCAACATGAAACAACTTTCTGAATAAAAAAGGGTCTTATATTTATCAACAAGATGCAACTTGTGAAACAAATTACTGTATTTTTTAGCCACATACAGTGTAAGCACATTTGTCAACAACCATCAAAAGTGAAATGAAACAAGGAAAGCAAACAAACATGTTATGATTTGATTTTATTTTATTTTATTCAGACAATATAAAAATATATACATGTCTTGGGTTACAAAACAAGGTCTAGAAAAACCCATACAGGTTTGCAACCCAGATATGGACAATAAAATGGCATACATAATGACACAGTAAATACTGATACATAAAATATCAAAGCATGACATAGGTTATAGTTCAATATAAATACAACAACAGAAATACAAGTTAGAAATTGCAAGACACTTCTATTTCAAAAATCTAGATTGAGATGTTTTACCAGAGCCGATTTAAAGGTATTTAGCGATTGACTGTTTACTACTGTTTGTGGGAGTTGATTCCATTCATTAATTGTTTGGGGATAAAAGGATTTCATATAATAGTCTGTTCTGGCATATGGAACGTGCATCTTAAAAGTATTATCATTTCTTCCTATTCTGTTCGCTCGTGTGCACCTATTTACTTCTCCTACATTAATCAAGTTATTTACAATCTTATAGTAAAAAACAAGTCTATGGTACTTTCGTCTATTTTCTAATAAATTCATTTTGACATTTTGTAATAACACGTTATAACTCGTAGACCAATCCTTACACATCATCCTTACGTAACGTTTTTGAATACGTTCAATCCTCTCTTTGTGTGTGTTTCCATAGGGATCCCATGCTGTACAACAATATTCTAAACGTGAGCGAATTAGTGATTCAAAAAGACTTTTTAAAATAGACTTTGGACAATTAACAAAAATTCCGTCTTATACAAAAAGAAGGGGGGAATGCTTAAAACTGCCTGCTTTGCTTCTTCTATCTTTATGGATACATTTCTCTTAACATGAAGCAGCTTTCCAAATTAAACATTCCTTCTTCAATTATTATGTTTTGTTTATTTGTGTTTTTCATAAATCAAGAATGAAGGGTGGACTGGTTAAATTAGGGCCTTTGTTGAACACTTTTTGATGTACGCTTTAATAACATCTCATTCTCAAGAAACAAAAATTGAGACAAATCAATTTTTCATATGCTTTTACATTAAGTACAAGTGGTAGAACTATATTTATAAGTGTCAACATTCATATGCTTTGTATTGTAACTCTCTGAAGTGAATAGCAGACAACTATAGGTCACTCTCTTGAGATGTTCATCTCTCTTTAAATTCCCACAGGCCCCAAAAAACCTTTTCACAGTCCCACTATATGGCTAACTACGTTACTATGATAATGAGGAGAGGGCATTTATGAAAATCATATTATACAGGCGAGCATAATTTCCTTCAATGGACAATATGATTTCAAACAGTTTTCTTAATAGTACGATAAGGAAGCTAGAATGATGTTAACTCTATTTGAATAGATATGACTTAAGACCTTTCAGCTCTAAACATGATATACAGATAAAAACTAAATTATCCATACCCTTTACCAAGTTTTGTAATTTTTCATGTACAGTAATTGAAAATTTGATTTGCAGAAGGGCATTAGATCGAATTTCAGGTAAAAAATGAAACATTAAGCAGAAGGGGGTTAGCACTAAATTGCCTCAAACTTTTATAAAACTGACTTATTTCGGAGAAATAAATTGTGGCCGTGTTCTAATTTCCAAACGGGAAAAGGAAGTCGGTCGATATTAGTCAAAAACATAATATACTATAAAATTTATATTAGTCTTTAAAGTTTTAAACCAATTTTCCGGACGGAAAGCAATTTAAATATAAAACAAATCTTTAAATGTGAATAATTCGAAAAAGTAGTTTTAGAGTCGCTCCCATGCTAACGCCTGTGCTAACGGCCGACGACATATCAAAGCTTGCTTCTCAAAGTATTCAACAAATGCCCTATTGTAACCCATCCACCTTTCATTTTTTAGTTACACAAACAAATTCATATACATCAAATTGACAAGGAGTATGAATGTTGTTTGTTTGTTTGTTTTGTAGTGTATCATAAATGGGGCCTGCAGAATATGCTTGGCTCTTCCTGGATACATAACATGCATTCTTGGAATTGAGACATTCTTTCATGTACATTACATGGCACCACCCCTCCCCTTTTAGTACTAACATCATAACAGCAACAACATCTTTAGTATCCTAGAAACATATTTGTTTAGAGTTCTTCTAAACTGAAGACAATAGAGAAAATGGAAGGAAGAGATAGAAATTGTTTCCTATTAGTTACTCATTATTTATAACTATTATTTGAGGGGTCCACAATCGTACAAGCTTTGCTTTTTAGTTGACTCCTCTGTTTCCAATATGTATTCTTTAATTTTTTTAAATGATTATTATTGATTTGTAATGTTTTGTTGGAAACAGAAATAAAAATGAATTGAAGTACCTGACAAAACAGCGAGAAACCCCACAACAGAAAATGTTTAATTCAATTCAATTTATTTGGCATCATACAGAGTCAAGTATAATTGCAAATAATGAATACAAAATAGTTCAAGACCTCTAAGAAGCAAGTTGTGGTTGTTATTGATGCCCCTTTCAAGTTTAACACAATATTAAATTACACTACAAAAGAAATAAAACTATAACCGTAATGAAATGAAGTTCCATATTACTAAATGAATATGTAGAAACGTTTTGAAAACCCCAGAATGGCTTTGTTTTTTTCATATGTACATACATTATTGTGTACACCTTGTACTGAGAGACAGAAGAACAAACATTTCCATACTATATTCACCTTGAATAAATAAATTTTAATTTTACAATCTAAAATATAAATACATGAATTTTTTTTTTCTCTTATCCTCAAGCGAGGTTTTTATTTCCATAATATAATACATTTGTACATTAATAGCTCAGTAATTGAGTGAAACATAACATAGGTTAAAGATTAAAGTACGTTTAACAATTCTTCCAGCTTAGTATTATTTTCTTTGCTAACACATTCATATCTTAAAAATAATCTTAGCAACGACTTGAATTCAAAAAACAAAGTATGTGGGTAGTAAACAGAACCATTAACAATCTTCTTAACGTAACATTTATAAATTGCATATTGCGCATAATTTAAAATAATATTCAAAAGTGAATATTTCTTGTTTCCAATATCCTTTCCTACAACTATTATCTTCTGGTCTATTTGTATTTCTATTTGGAATAGATAAATACATGAATACAATGGAAAAAAAGCCAGAAAAAATATTAATTCTGGTAGAGAAAAACATTATTTCACTTCTTCTTTTTTTACCCCAGTTGGGGTAGAAAGGAAAACATCACCAAGAGAATGAAGCATGAACTTGCTCTGAAATTATGAACAGATTCCCCATAAAAACAAGTCATCTTTTAATAATTGTTTGCATAAAATTACTCAAAATGAAAGCAATGTGTATGATGGCTTTAAAAGTCCATCCAAATTCCAAAACATGTTTTTGTTTAACTCCAGATTTTGCTTTTCACTTTTACATGTTCATCCATCACCCATTGGGATTATTATATTCTATCTAATGAGCTTTTTGTTTACTTCATTTTAATGATAGTGGGATGTTGCTAGCTTTATTAGTTGTAACATGTCTGTTAAGAGAATACTTAACACCACATGTGAGGTCTAATCCTCATCTAGGTTTTAAATCAATGAAGGAAGTGGATAAATATGTGATGATCGGGAGAAAGGGGGAAATGATGATGATTTTCATTACGTTAATGGTAATACTGATGGTGGTAGGAGTGATGATGGTGATGATGATGATGATGTTTAATGCTGTTAGTAATAATAATGAAAGTGATGATATGATGGTGATGATAATGATTATGATAATAATGATGATGATAGTGATGATGGAAGGTGCTGGTGGTGGAGATCATAATAATGGTGATAATGATCATAATAATGGAGATGATAATGATGGTGGTGGTGGTAGTGATAGTTATTTTTTAGGATGATGATGCTGAAAGTAATTTTGATTAGGATTTTAATTCGAAATGTAAAGATGGGGATAGTGATGAGTTTATGTTTAAGCATGAACATTACTTAAGTAGCAGCTGATTTGACTGGTCAGTTAATATGCATGTGCAGTGTATCTTGATGGGTTCAGACTTCCCACAAAATATACATAACATGGCTCCACACTGGGGAGAGGGGGGCTCTAATTAAAGCAGTATTGTATGCTGAGTTAACTCTAGATGTAAAATATATAAGTTAAGTTGGCTACTACAGATGACATTTTAGATAACAATTTTTTCCCCGAGGTACAGCACATTTTTTATTCTAAAACATGCGACCAGTATCTCCCACAAAACTGTATATTTTTAATATTATCATTAATAATTCAAAGGAAGTCCAACCAGACCTAGGCTTTGTAACTTTCAAAACACCTTCAGAAAAATGATCCTAAAATAAATAAATTGATTGCTAGGTGATTATGAGAATAAAAGATTTAGGAATATTGATCAGACATTTTAGCTTTCATTCAACATCTACACATGGAACAAAACATGTACATGTAGGCCATGTACAGTGGTTCATGTACATGTAAGTCTGCACCAGAGAGACGAGAAGAGGGTTTCTCAGGGCAGGTGGTTTTCATCTGTATGTTCATGTTGATTCCAATCAGAAACACTGTTCTGTGACAACACAAAAATACAGTTGAACATGCTTTTATAGCAACCACCTGTATAGAAAGACCACCTGTCTATAAAGAACGTTTTTGTTTTGTTTGATAGTGATTCAGTCATTTACATTGAAACATGTAATACAGGAAGTGAAGCTATACATAAAGACTATTTCTACTTTTGCATAGCTGCCAACCATGTCTATTTTATGGCCTTCAAGCTAAAGATCGTTATGAATTCTAGATTCCTCTCTTTTTCTGAAACATCATGTTTGGAAAATTTCTTGAGAGATTTTTGCTGTGAAAGGTTGACAGATACAGTGTATGCAGTTTTGTGTCATGAGAGATTCATATTTTTTTCTCTTCAAAAATTGGCAGACCATGTTATCATTAGAATTAACTTTAGTCTGTATGTCCATCCGTTTCATCCCCCAGTGTGAACAGAGCTTGTTTGGCTGCTGAATGAGCAGGTCAATTAGTCTGTTATTGTGACGACTAGTTCAGACGTAAACCCCTGGATCCATCCCGAAGCCCAGCTGCCAAGGGGTCAAACGAAGATCAACCCCAAAATAGAACCCTGGCTAGAGACTCCTTGATCAACATCTCATCTCGTTACTCTCCGCACGCACGGCAATGCTGGACAAGTCCTCGAGAACATACCCTTTCACTTTGATATTTGACCATTCCAGGCATCTACATATTAAGTGTGTCTGGAGAGCCTTTAACGCAGTATAGAATGAGCTCCATGACATTAGGGCATGTCTTATCTCGCAAGGTGTTTTTTCAGCGTATGCAACGCTTCCGTGTCTAAAAGAAAGTTTCATGTATGACAACTATCATTAATCACTCGAGTGTCTGTCCTAGTGTGTGACTGACCGCTCATTACATATTGTACATTGTAAATGTCAGTATTGTACATTAGCATTATGGAATGTGCTCGTGACGTTGTAGTTACAACTCCCACGGTGGTTGTTTTGGCGTGGCGTGTGCAAAGCATCTTGTAGGTGAAGGCTGCTCTGATAGTCATGATTAACCTCAAGAATTCTGCACCCACCCTTGATTCATCTCTCCCCTCCCGGTGCACCTCCTCTCCTCCTCACCAGCCAGGGGTTCATGGAGGGGTCGCAGGCAGCTACTGGTGGTTTATGAATAAACACTGCCCTCGTGGTCAAACCAGGGGACAGTCACTGAACAGTCGCTTGGTGGGCACAGAGTTCCAAGGCGTGACCTTTGACTCCGCCTAGGCACCGGCAAGGCTGCGGAGGAGGCGCAGCCGTGATCTCGAGGTGGAGAAAGGTGCCGTGTGCAAAATGTAGGTGAAGATGTCTGGATGTGCTGCCCTCGTTGTTTGCCAGCTTACGTGCAGCATATATTTTGAATGTCTGGAAGTAGAAGAAGAAGAAGGGCTTTTGGCTGTAGGCTTTTTTTTCTCTATATACCCTACCCGACACACATTGGCATACGCAGCCGCCAGACGCTACGTCAACACATTTAATGTACACGTTTTATATGGCGACGTTCTTTATCAAGATTTCCTACACACTAACTCCATATCTACTCAAGATAAGGCTTAACACACACTATTCTATGCACAGTATACAAGACGTATTACACACATAAGTACCCAAGAGAAATCATGCGAGTGGTTAGACATATAGAAAAAGATGAACAAAAAAGGTGAATAACAACATTTGATAGATTTTTTACTGAGTTTCCAAGGGTGTAATGGAGCAGTGGTTTGTGTCCTCTGATGCTGCAGGTTTTTTGGATTCAAATCTCGTTGTATGTTCATGAACTTTTTACACAACCATCGTACAGTCTGTCATGCTCATACATTCTAGAAGAACCTACATGTGCTTAATCCCTAATGAATTGCATGCATAATAAACAGGCTTTTAATAGCCACTCTGCATCATACATTTATGTTTTTATTTGAAATTACAGGTTTAGCGGTTATCGCCCTCTCTTGTCAATAAGGTTCAATGGTTTCTTGTACTCTACTTTCTCATGCTTTTGAAAGTAGAAATATTTCCATTTTTGTTTGAATTCCAAGCATTTCCTATCACACTGGTTGCTTATGACCAAATGTTTGCTCAAGCATTGCCTGCCATAGCAGCAATCACTGCATGGATATTATACTATACAAGTACAAGATTGTACTTTGAATTCACAAAATCTTTGCAAATATGAAACATAGGTCTCCAGAGGTTGCTGTCAACCCAGGGTGTGCAAAAGACTTGCCCAACATAGCAACTAAACACACATGCCCATACTTGCAAAAAAAAATTATGCACAAACCTTATTCCCTAATTCTCTACTTGATTAATTTCATATGAACATTATCTGCAACTGTGTTTCCTTCATCATGAATTAAATCTTTTGATGAAGAGAATAGAATAAATTTCAATTTCATTTTCTGTGTCTTGTAAAGGGCATTTCTACTCCAAAAGTTTTACCCAGGGTTTTATATTTTTGCAAAGTCTTCAATGACTTTATATTACTTTCATTTCATCCTCTCTCTTGTAGTTAAAAGCACTTTATACATGTACATGGTTTTACAATGATTTTAAATGTATTGGCTGCTATGAGAAGTACTTATAGTATCTGCAGTATAGTGGAATTCATTTCCTGGCACATCTATTTTAAGGAATACTTCATCCTTAATGTGCTCATTAATGTGATAGATTGTTATACAGCTCTTAATGTGACTATTGTGTTGGCTTTTGAAGGACCTTATATTATTGCTAACTTGTTATCTTCCTCTACAATCGACCAGATAGCGGATTTACAGGGGACTGGTTCTATTTATATTATTCTGATCAGTATTAATTATAATAATAATGATAATCATAATAATACAATAACTTACTCATGTGTGCTAAACAAATAAAATACACAAATAGTAATTCTGAGTATAAAATGAAAGCTTTTTAACTTGTTTCCAAAAGGTTTCTAGGCATTATATGATTTGAATGTCACTTGGCAGCTTGTTGATTGAACATCTTTCATTATTCAATTATTTTCATCACATTTGCAAATAACATGAGTTAAAAAATGAAAAAAAATGACAAGGGGTATGAATAATTCAGTTATTAACTGTAAATGTTACATGTTAGGTCAGTATTACATTCAAGACTAAATTGCTTAGAGGCTTGCCCGTACATGGAAGTCTCTAGTAATTAAACTTGCACAAACAGACTGCTATGGTTGCGTTCATGTGGGTTTTTTCTGACTTTCGTAATTTTTTGTCCAGGTCGGTGGTCGAGGAGGGAAGAGTCGTCTCACGTTGGGGATGTCTGCAGCAGCCGAGTTCAGGAACCACTTGACAGATTTCAGCGAGCACTACGCACAGCTCGGACCCGCCAATCACGATAACCCGCCGGACGATGGCAGACTCAAGAGTGAAGTCATCGTGAAGGAGAACAGACGATATTATCTGGACCTCAAGGAGAACTCACGGGGACGCTTCTTAAAAGTAAGTAGTGGAACCTTGTTATAACGAGGTCCTTGAGATATCAGGAATCTTGTTATGTCAGGGTAAAACAACCCAAAAGAATATAAAGAGTCACTTTGAAGGAGAACAGACCATATTATCTGGACCTCAAGGAGAACTCACAGGGACGCTTCTTAAAAGTAAGCAATACAGTTTAGGACCATGGAAATTACCTTATTGTATCAAGAATCTTGTTATGTCAGGGTAAAACATCCCAAAAGAATATACATGTAGAGTCACCGTGAAGGAGAACAGACAATATTATCTGGACCTCAAAGAGAGAAGTAAGCAATACAGTGAAACCTTGTTATAACGAGGTCCTTGAAACCTTGTTATAACGAGGTCCTTCGGACCATGAGAATGACCTTCTGATATCAGGAATCTTGTTTTATCAGGGTAAAACCCCAAAAAAACAAAAAGAATATAAAGAATCATCCTGAAGGAGTACAGATGATATTATCTGGACCTCAAGGAGAACTCACAAGGATGCTTTTTAAAAGTAAGCAATACAGTGGAGCCTTGTTATTATAACGAGGTCCTTGGGACCATAGACATTTCCTTGTGATATATCTGGGGGGTGTTTCACAAAGATCCTAAGTTGAACTTATCTCAAAGTTGAACTTAACAATTATGGAAAGCCGTTAGCATCATTGAAAATATTTTGTAAAAGTTATTTTAAAAGGCATAAAATGTTGATTCAAGTCATTCATATTGTCTATTATCAAGGAGATTTCATATTCTTGATGTGGAATTTATGAAATGTCTAAAATACTTCAATGTTTGCTTTTGAATATATTTTATTTTAAGGCTACAAATGG
This sequence comes from Strongylocentrotus droebachiensis, assembly GCA_035222895.1. NCBI lineage: Eukaryota > Metazoa > Echinodermata > Echinoidea > Camarodonta > Strongylocentrotidae > Strongylocentrotus > Strongylocentrotus droebachiensis. The sequence continues at coordinate 162,830 of JAVYIG010001637.1, forward strand.
CTCTCCATAATTTTTAAGTCCAACTTAGAGTTAAGTTTGACTTGGGATCTTTGTGAAACATCCCCCAGGAATCTTATGTCAGGGTAAAACAACCCAAAAGAATATAAAGAGTCACTGTGAAGGAGAACAGATCATATTATCTGGACCTCAAGGTGAACTCGCGGGGGCGCTATTTAAAAGTAAGCAATACAGTGGAACCTTGTTATAACAAGGCCCTTGGGACCATAGAAATTTTGTTGTGATATCAGGAATCTTGTTATATCAGGGTTAAACAACCCAAAAGAATATAAAGAGTCACTATGTAGGAGAACAGACGATATTATCTGGACCTCAAGGTGAACTCACGGGGACGCTTCTTAAAAGTAAGCAATACAGTGGATTCTTGTTATTATAATGAGGTCCTTGGGACCATGGAAATTACCTTGTTATATAGCAGGGGGGGGGGGGGGGGGGAGAAGAATATATAGAGCTGGGACCAGCAAAATCACCTATAAACAGCTATACCTCATTATATCAGAGGTCTTCATAATGAGGTTCCATCGTACAAAATTCCAGCGGTATGTTCTCCATAGTCAATTAATACAGAGTTATCTACATGTACACTTATTAACTCTATTCCTTTAACCTAAAGATACTCCACTTTTTTCCTGAATTAATCTAAACCCACGCCCAACCCTAACCCAAACATTAAGAATAAATTCAATACATATGGTTTGTATTCTTTGTCATTCACAAAATCCAATATTATCTCTTTGATTTTCCCTTTTTATCCCAGGTATCACAGACAGTGAACAGAGGTCCAAGAACACAGATTGCCGTGCCTGCCCAGGGGCTTGTAGAATTCAAAAATGCCCTGACAGAGTTACTAGATGAATTTGGAACGGATACCGCAGGTAAATGGGACCGAGTTGGACTTTCAAAATTGGAATGAGTTGGAATTTAGAAATGGGAATGAATTGGATTTTGGAAAAGGGAATGTAACGTATGGTAGGAGAGATTACAGTGTCTGATTAGGGTCTTGTTGAATTAAAAAACGCCCTTACAGAGTTACTAGATGAATTTGGAATGGAGATTACAGTGCCTGTCTAGGGTCTTGTAGAATTCAAAAAATTGAATTGGTATTTTGGAAATTGGAATTTGGAAATGGGAATAAGATAACATATGACAGGATATTTTACAGTGCTTGCCCAGGTTCTTGTAGAATTTAAAAACGCCCTCACAGAGTTGCTAATTTAATTTGGAATGGATACTGCATGTAAATGGGACCAAGTTGGACTTTCAAAATTGGAATGAGTTGGAATTTAGAAATGGGAATGCATTGGATTTTGGAAAAGGGAATGTAACGTATGATAGGAGAGATTACAGTGTCTGATTAGGGTCTTGTAGAATTAGAAACAGAATGCCCTCACAGATTAACTAAATGAAATTGGAATGGAAAGCGCTAGTAAATTAAAATGATGCAAAATTGTATTGGTATTTTGGAAATATGAATAAGATAACATAAGTCAGAATACTTTACTGTGCTTGCTCAAGGTCTCCTAAATTTAAAAGAATATCCTCATAGAGTTACTAGATGAAATTGGAATGGAAAGCAAAATATTGGAATATGGGAATCTATGTAATTTCGAATTTGGAAATAGGAATGTATTGATATATAACAGGAGAGATGACCATATCAGCACATGATCTAGTAGATTTGAGAAAACACCTGCACAGAATTAAAAGATGAATTTGGAATGGAAAGCACTGATAAATCAGAATAAATTGAACAATTTGGAAATAGGACTTTGCATATATGGGAATGAGATGGGTAGATTACCATGCTTGCTAAGGGTTGATTTTGCAGAATTAAAAACTGTAATTGGAATTTGGAAATGTTTGGATGTTTTCTAGAAAGCTCGCGTGTAGAATTCAAATAAGCCCTTACATAAAAAGTGATTATGGAATAGAACTCACAGGTATATGTATGATTTGGAATTAATTGGAATTTGGAAATTAGAATGGTTTCTAGAAAGTTCTCTTAGATTGATTGGCTGTTATTTTCAGTTTCAATCTACATTTAGACATTTACACTTATATCCATAGAGAAGTGTGGAGGGAACTTAAGAGATCTGAAACATTGATATTTTGATACAAGAGGAATAATATGTGGATGTATGCCAAAATTACTTTTTGCTCCATAACTAGATACTACTTCTATATGTTTTTGACTTTACTTTTGATTTGTATTGTTTTGATGATTACAGAGGAAGGTCAAGGAAATGTCCCAGAGAGCAAATCATTTAGGGTAGAAAATAAGAACTTCTACTTTGACATTGGACAAAACTTCCGTGGAGTATACATGCGGGTCAGCGAAGTACAGGTAAGAAATACAACGGATTATCCTGAAAAGTCATCTTGAATTCATTGCGGTCTCCTGCACTTTTCCAACAGAATAGTTTGGATAATACTTCAAATTTATGATAATATTTTATGGAAATATTAAGTTTTGTTGTTATATGTACATATATTATGTAAAAAAACATTTTGACATGAAGAAATTATTGTTTGTATATGTTGTAGTAAAGCTTACATTTATATGTTCTTTGTTATTTAGTTATATTATATTTGGAAAAATGCAGAAATCAAATCAAATCAAATATTCAGTGTATTACTTGAATCTATTGAACATTAACTATTAAAGTAATTATTTAGCTTGTTAGAGTTAAGAAATCCAGTGGCTTATCTTGAACAGTTATCTCTGAGTTTATTGTTAATATTAAGTTTATAAATTACATGATTCTATTGAACATAAACTAAACAGCATTTAGCTTGTTAGAGTAAGAAATCCAATGGCTTATCCTGAAATATAATCTTGGAGTTCTTGGTTAATATTCAGTTTATTACTTGAATCTATTGAACATTAACTACAGTAAGCATTTAGCCTGTTAGAGTTAAGAAATCCAATGGCTTATCTTGAAAGGTAATCTTTGAGTTCTTCATCAATATTCAGTTTATAAATTACTTGAATCTATTGAACATTAACTAAGGAGGGATTTAGCTTGTTTGACTGAAAACGACTTAAAGAGAAGGTTGAGTTCTGGGAAGAGGTGACAAATAATTTGTGAGCGTTATCATTCTTATCATGCAAGTGTGGAAGAACATCAGATAACAAATGTTCCCTGAAAATTATGGCTCTTTGAATGCCTCAATACAGGCGCGGATCCAGGATTTTCCAATAGGGGGGGCCGGAAATTTGAAAATTGCGCAGACCTTTTTTTAAAACTCAACATATCAATACTTACAAGGTCATATTAGAAGCACCATACCGGTACAATTTTTGTCATTTCATTTGGGGGGGGGGGGGTGGGGGGGGCTATAGCCTCTTACCCGAAAAAGTAATTTACTTTTTTCACAATTCGGCTAGTGAGCGAAGCGATCGAGCAAAAATTTGAGCATAATATGTACATGTATATTATGAAAGTGTTATTTATCACGAAAATAAACGAGAAAAGATATCACAAATTCATATTCGGGCAGCTCGCAACTTTGACCTTTCATAGTTTAATGAAATTATTAGAGAAAGAATTAGAAGATTCGTTGTTCCATTGTCGACTCTAACTCCTTGTTTGAATTTAGTTCGTCCCCCCCCCCCCCCCCCCCCCCCCCCCTCTCGCGCGAAGCTATGACCTTTCATTAATTATTAGAGAAAGAAGAAGATTTGTTGTACCATTCTCGAATCTTATTATTTGTCTGAATTCAGTTCCAGGGCCGTCGCCAGGGGGGGTGCGGAGGGTGCGGACGCACCCCCCTTCAGAACCAAAAAAAAAAAAAAAAAAAACCCGGAGGGGGGGGGGGGTAGGGATACAATAGGCATGTTGACCAGTATGTACTTTCTAGGCCGGCGGGCTATATAACTGCATGAAATTGAGTTAATACGTTGTTTTTTGTGTTTTTTGTGTTTTTTTTTCATAAAAAGCACCCCCCCTAGAAAAAAGCTGGTGACGGCCCTGAGTTCCCCTCCCCCTCCGCGCGAAGCGCGGAAACTTTGACCTTTCATAGTTTAATGAAATTATTAGAGAAAGAATTAGAAGATTCGTTGTTCCATTCTCGACTCTAAATCCTTGTTGGAATTTAGTTCGTCACCCCCCCCCCCCCCCCCTCTCGTGCGAAGCGCGGAAGCTTTGACCTTTCATTAATTTTTAGGGAAAGAAGAAGATTTGTTGTACCATTCTCGACTCTTATTCCTTGTCTGAATTCAGTTCCCCTCCCCCTCCCGCGCAAAGCGCGAAAACTTTGACCTTTCATAGTTTAATGAAATTATTAGAGAAAGAATTAGAAGATTCGTTGTTCCATTCTCGACTCTAAATCCTTGTTTGAATTTAGTTCGCCCCCCCCCCCCCTCGCGCGAAGCGCGGAAGCTTTGACCTTTCATTAATTATTAGAGAAATAAGAAGATTTGTTGTACCATTCTCGACTCTTATTCCTTGTCTGAAATCAGTTCCCCTCCTCTCCCGCGCGAAGCACGGAAACTTTGACCTTTCATAGTTAATAGATAGAGATAGTGAAATTAATAGAGAAAGAATTAGAAGATTTGTTGTTCCATTCTCGACTCTAACTCCTTGTTTGAATTTAGTTCGTTCCCCCCCCCCCCCCCCTCTCGCGCGAAGCGCGGAAGCTATGACCTTTCATTAATTATTCGAGAAAGAAGAAGATTTGTTGTACCATTCTCGACTCTTATTCTTTGTCTGAATTCAGTTCCCCTCCCCCTCCGCGCGAAGCGCGGAAACTTTGACCTTTCATAGTTTAATGAAATTATTAGAGAAAGAATTAGAAGATTCCTTGTTCCATTCTCGACTCTAAATCCTTGTTTGAATTTAGTTCGTCCCCCCCCCCCCCTCTTGCGCGAAGCGCGGAAGCTTTGACCTTTCATTAATTATTAGAGAAATAAGAAGATTTGTTGTACCATTCTCGACTCTTATTCCTTGTCTGAAATCAGTTCCCCTCCTCTCCCGCGCGAAGCACGGAAACTTTGACCTTTCATAGTTAATAGATAGAGATAGTGAAATTAATAGAGAAAGAATTAGAAGATTTGTTGTTCCATTCTCGACTCTAACTCCTTGTTTGAATTTAGTTCGTTTCCCCCCCCCCTCTCGCGCGAAGCGCGGAAGCTATGACCTTTCATTAATTATTCGAGAAAGAAGAAGATTTGTTGTACCATTCTCGACTCTTATTCTTTGTCTGAATTCAGTTCCCCTCCCCCTCCCGCGCGAAGCGCGGAAACTTTGACCTTTCATAGTTTAATGAAATTATTAGAGAAAGAATTAGAAGATTCCTTGTTCCATTCTCGACTCTAAATCCTTGTTTGAATTTAGTTCGTCCCCCCCCCCCCTCTTGCGCGAAGCGCGGAAGCTATGACCTTTCATTAATTATTAGAGAAGGAAGAAGATTTGTTGTACCATCCTCGACTCTTATTCTTTGTCTGAATTCAGTTCCCCTCCCCCTCCGCGCAAAGCGCGGAAACTTTGACCTTCCATAGTTTAATGAAACTATTAGAGAAAGAATTATAAGATTCGTTGTTCCATTCTCGACTCTTCATCCTTCTCTGAACGTAAAGCGCAGAAGCTTAACGTTTTATTAAATTATTAGAGAAAGAACCGATTTGTTTTACCATTCTCGACTCTTGATCCTTATTTGGATTTAGTTTACCCCTCCCGCGCGAAGCGCGGAACCTTTGACATTTCATTAAATTATTAGAGAAAGAAGACGATTCGTTGTACCGTTCTCGACTCTTAATACTTGTCTGAATTGAGTCCCCCCCCCCCTCCCGCGCAAAGCGCGTAAGCTTTGACGCTTCATTAAATTATTAGAGAAAGAAGACGATTCGTTGTACCATCCTCGTCTCTTAATCCTTGTTTGAATTCAGTTTCCCCTCTCCCGCGCGAAGCGCGGAAGCTTTGACGTTTCATTAAATTATTAAAGAAAAGGATAATTCGTTGTTCCATTCTCGACTCTAAATCCTTGTTTTAATACAGTTTCCCCCCCTCCCGCGCGAAGCGCGGAAGCTTTGACATTCCACTACATTATTAGAGAATGAAGATAATTCGTTGTTCCATTCTCGACTCTATATCGTTGTTTGAATTTAGTTTTTCCCCGCTCGCGCTTAGCGCGGAAGCTTTGACATTTCATTAAATTATTAGAGAAAGAAGACGATTCGTTGTACCGTTCTCGACTTGTCAGAATTTCAAAAATATTTCCTTGTCTGCTCCTTTTTCGTCTTATGTCCTCTCACTGCCCCTATACCGCCCCTGGCTACGCGCCTGCTTTACAGGGAAAATGAAACAATCATGATTGTGATAGCACACAATTAGACTAGTAGAAATGAAAGATTTATTACACCAACCATGGATTATTCCATGGTTTTACCAACATGAGTTCAAATACAAGCACAAGCGAGTTGGTATGAGCTGAATCCAAATGAAGGGCAAAATAAGAGTTGTGAAGCGGCCCTACCGCTAATTTAAAATTTGACTGTTGAGTATATAGCTTCTATTTAAAAGACATCCAAAATTGTGTGCCCTTTTCAAATTTCTCACTAAAGAGTGGTGACCTTTGTAGCGCAGGGGCTGTTTTTAACGTTTAACTTTGAATCCGCGGCTCGAGATTTTATGCGGCCGGCCCGGCCCCCTCTATTCAATGACGTTTGCCAAGCCTACTGGAATGACCCCAAATCTCCCGATTACAGTTTTTCCCTTATTCGTTGTTACTGTCACTAAGCGCCATTTCCTCCCCCCCCCCCCCCCCCCCCCACCCCCCACTCACTCAGTGTTATCTAGGGTACGCGCAATTATGTTCCCTCTCTTTGAAAGCACCCCTCTATCTTCGATGTGTAAAGTCAGTACGGGCCGGACTTTGTTGCGTGAAAAGTAACCCTTTTTCGGAGATTTTGGAAACACAAATTGGGGGGGGGGGGGGGGGGGGGCTTTCTTCGTTATCATTTCTCCTTTTTTCTCTCTCTCTCTCTCTCTCTGTTTCTTTTCTCTTCTCTTTTCTTTTCTCTTCTCCTTTCTTTTCTCTTCTCCTTTTTTTCTTCTCTTCTCCTTTCCTTTTTTTCTCTTCTTTTCTTCCTTTTTTTCTTCTTTTTTTTGCGCCGCCAATAGGGGGGGCCGCGGCCGTTTCGGCCCCCCCTGGATCCGCCACTGTCAATATTCTAAATATGGCATGTAACAGCATAAAAATTGGGACAGATTTTTATGCCGCACATTCGTGCAGTCCCATGTACATATTTCAGTGTACAGTGCTTGTAACTTTACCAAGACTGGGTCGAATTTCTTATCATTTTAATGGTTCCAGAACCTTGCAGTACACGCCAATACTATATGCTAGAAAACCAATCTTTTCTGATCAATTTCACACCGCTTCTTTCACAATGCAATCGCATGACCAGAACTCAACTTTATCTTTAAGTAGTTTTCAGTTTACATATATAAGATCTTTCTTTTAGCAAACAAGAATTTTTTAGCATTGTTTCTCGCTCATCACCATCACCACTATCATCATCATCATTATCACCATTTTCATTATCATTATCACATCACCTTTCCATCATCATCATTATCACCATCATCATCACCATTATCATCATCATTATTGTTATCATCATCACAAACATCATCATCATCATCATCATCACAAACATCATCACCATTATCATCACAAACATCACATTTATTATAGTTGCCATTATTTTTTTTTAAATCACCCTTTTTGCTAATACAGTTCTTCTATTCTTGTCTGCCCCCCCCCCCCCCCCCCCCCCTCTCTCTCTCTCTCTCTCTCTCTCTCTTTATTCTCTCTCCCAGCCTCGAAATCAATTCCGCACCTCCGTCACGATTCCCGAGCGATCCTGGGCACGTTTCCGAGACATCTTCACAGAATACGTCGACAGGATGAAAGAAATAAGAGCAGGCGAAGGAGGGGCGCAAGGGGATGAAGGAGATTAGGATAATCCAATGCTCATCTTAATCCCCTCAAGATCCTCATCCCCTCACCGGAAGAAAAAAAATGGAAAAAAAAGAACTCTACACCCTCTGCCTCAAGAAGACGGGAAACAATTTACAAGAAAAAAAAAATGGAGACAAGATTTTTTTGAAGGATGATTTTTACAGTGTGTGTATTCAAGATATGGGCTATAGACAACATAATGTCAGATGGGTAAACGCTTGAAGGAGATGGTGACAAAAAAAGAATAATAATTTATATAAAAATCTAAAGATTTTATCATATTCAAATGGATTTTTTGTATCAATGAAATTTGAGAAGTGATGATTTGCAAATGTGCAGGAAACAAAAACGGAAGCGATTGAAGGAATGAATTTGTTACAATAAACCAGCAAAAAAATAGAAAAATTGTTTGAGTATATGAATTCCAAAATTTTGTACGCTATAACACAGCTGGAGGTTTCTTTTTGTTTTTTGTTTTTGTGTACACATCAATAAGAAAAAATGAAATGAATTCTGAAAAGATGAAAAACAGATGATTTTTTTTTTTGCAAAACACGAAAATATGATGAGCACGAAAGATGTAACAGAAAAAAATTGTCCTCACCTGTTTTGAAAGGTTAACGATTCCAACACACATGTAAATCATAATCATATGTGATATGGAAATCTAGATTTAATCATGGCATTCAGACATTGTTGCTGTGAAGAATAGTATAATTTCTCTGTCAGGAATGTAAAATTCACTTGAAAGAAATGAAATTCCATACCAAAAAATAAAGAGTAAATTATGAAAGATAAAATGGGTCTTTGAAAGACATGACCCCCTAATTAGATAAAGATTAAATAAAAACAAATAATGCCTATACATTGGGGAAAATATGTGAGTAAGAGAATTTATGTGGTGAACTTGCAAAAGAAAAGCACTGAACTAATGAAAATATTGTCATGAAAGCATGATATTGAGAATTTCGATTTTGAACATTTTTGAGAAAATGTTGGGGTGCAAGATACTTGAAAAAATATTAGAATACTTCGCAGAGAGAAAAGTGCTGATTGGTTTATAAAACTGATGAGATAAGAAAAGGGTTCCAAGTTTAATGTCACACAAAATGTCAAGGACTAAACTGTAACCCCAAGGAAACTGTCCTAGGAGTCATAACTGGTACCCAGATTGTGTTCATAACTTCACCCCACAAGAGGAGGGGACGGATTACGGATCGATGGCAGGATTTACGGCGACACGGACGGACGGACGGACGGAGGAGACGCGAGACGGAGAAGGAGAGACCGCTTCGGGCGGGGTCCTTTCTGCGGATGACGTGTAGAGATTAAGGCTTGTGTGATTGCATATAAAAATAGAGCTATTTAATAATTTGATGAGAAGAAGAAGAAGAATGTAGACGGAGCAAGACGTTCTTGTACATCTGTTGATGATAGTGGGAGTCTTTTCTTACGCGAGTTTTGATTTTTTTTCTTCTCTATTTTTCTCGATGTCTGACTCTTGTATCTCTTTGACTTTGAATGAATCAGACTTTATTATTAAGATGGGGGCAAGCATACCATTGATTCAACCTAGACTAAATGTGCCATTAGTGGAAATCGGTGATGTAGACCAAGGGGACCATGTCACAAAGCCTTTTTCCAAAGACAAATGACAAAAATCAGTGACAAATCGGCCGCTAACCAATCAGAAGCAAGGATTTCAGTAGCTTATAACACAACTTTTCATTTGTAACTGATGACAAGTTTTGTGAAACGGGGCCCCAGACCTGCCACACATTTTTAGAGATGTATCTCGAATCAGGGGTCGAGCCCAATCCTTGGCCTTTGGACCGAGTCGCGTCTACAAAGCCAATGGAAGGTGATATTTGTTGGCGTCCTCGTGACTTGCAACTGCCGGCCGTCACTACATCCTTGATCCTTAGACCAAATTCTGAAGGGATGTGACCAAAATGTCGGAGATCGCCTTCCTCTCTTAAGAAAATCGCTGATAATTATGTACATGATGTGATGGCCATTGGTCATTTCAACTTTCAGATATCTTAGAGTTAAGTTTGTGAGTAAAGGTCAAAGGTCAAATAATATGGAAGGCCTAGAAATGCCTAGCTTGCAGTAAAAAAAATTGTACTGTTTAAAAAAGATAAATTAAAAACAAACGGTTCCAAATTTTTGAATTAAAGTTGCACTTAATAATTAATGGGTCAGCAGCTGTTCCTCTGTTTGAAACGGTATTAAACACCCTTCATGCAGTAAACACCAGAACAGGAATTCAGTCGGGTGTTTGCGGGTCTTCATCATACTGCCGTTGAACAGTTACTGGAAGATTTGGTGCTTAACACCAGGTGTTTAATAAGTCAACACTTAAATCAAAATCTAATGATGAAATGTGTTTATAGCACTGTAGTACAATCAAAATGTTACACCAGAAGACATGCAGTGTTTAAACCAAGCACCAATCAACCATCTCAACCTTCCAAATCTCTCTTCCAAACACACGTTTTTCAATCGTATGCTTGTCCCCAATTAGCATGTACAAATTACCAGAAATGTTTTGAGAATCTGGGCCTTCACAATTTAGAGAAAAATACTGAGATAAACTATAAGAGAGTTATATTTACATTTTTTCACATGTGTTTAAGCTTATATATATATGAATATTGGATATTTTGTCTTATTTTTCATCTCTGTTTAATACCTATAGACCTCTGCACAGTATTTTTCATTGTTTCTGATTGAATCTAGTTCTGAGTCTGGGTGACGCTTTATAGAGTTGAGTATTATCATAGACAGTGCACTTTTGTTCATGATGACCCTCGTGGTTCCCTAACTGTTGAAAGAGAATGGAATGATTATTTTTTTCAAATACAAAGAACAGGCCCCTACCCCCTTCATTAAAAAAAAAGGAAACGGGAGACTCTTTGATGTGAGTTTTTATTTAAAGAGCAGTTTATAATTGTAGGGTTTTAAACTTTTAATGAACTAAATTGTAACTGTACAATTTAAATTCATTTATAGTCTCAGCGACATGTCCCAAATTTAACCTGGACAAAAAAGTGTTTGAGAGTTTAAGTTATGAATAGTTAATTTAACTGAAAACAAGAACATTGGTGCCAGAAAATTGTAAGGAAATGAGAACTAAAATGCTTGTGTACATGGATGTAAATGAGATTGATATATTTTATTCAGTTGCCCTAGAATTTTGTCCTAGAATTTAACAACCAAAAAAGATTATAGTTGTATGGCGCCGAGAGAGAAAGAGCCAGGATAGAAAATTAAGTTGAGAAAGAGAAAGATATGTGAACGGATGTTTTGTAGTAGATTTGTGTATTTGTGTGTTGGTTTATGAATTGTTTTAATTTCTGTATGTTTAGAAAACCCTGGCACAAACAAGCCCCAATCCAGTTGACGTGTATTTGATATTGGGTTACCCCAAGGCTATTTTATAGGACCATATTAATTGCAGAAAGGCATATATCCAGTTTTTGAAGAAGAAAAAAAAAGAGTTGTGATGCTGGTTTCTTATATTTCCCATTTTTATTTCACTTGTAGCATCGCCTTTTTCATTTATAAATAAGGAGAGATTTAGTACAATATTGAGCCTAATTTTACCAACAAGTCTTAAAATATTCATCTATCTCGAGTAAATCATAGATATTTTGGTTGATTTGAAGATTGATCTTGGACTTCCTGGGGTTCCCTCCGCTCAGATATAACGATTAAATGGTACGAAATTTCATGTGAGGCAAAACAAACTCATATTACAGCAGGCAAATGCATGAAGTAGAAAGAGCATAAATTCATCCCAAATACATGTGCAAAGATATATATATCTGTATTTCTCTATTTCTTCATCTTTTCAAATAAGCTTCCTAGTTTTTCATTCTTTAGTTAAGCTTCTCCAAAACGTGAAGACACGTCAATTTCTTCTCGGCCTAGAGCACTATAGAGTAAAACAGGTTTTGCTGTATTTTAATTTTCTTTTTGTGAGAACGTTGAAGTGATATTTACAAACAAAAAAAGGAAAAAAAAAAGTTGTGTAAGACGACATTGTATTATTGTGTATCCTGTTTGCATGTAAAGGTATAGGAGCATCTAGTTTTGAAGGGTAAGAGTGTTTGAGGCATAGGTATGAAGTGTCTTTTGGCCTGATGAATTTTAAACGGTTTAAGGATTTCTTTGAGGTTTAGTACCGGTAGTTGGCCTGATTTATATCGTTGAGGTGTAGCCGAGAGTATCCCTTTTGCATGTTATTTTGCTCAATTATCGCCACTTTTTATCGAGTTGAAAGAATGTTGAAGTTCAGTAGGATTAACTGTAAAGGTGTCTTCGAGATTAAATTGTTAATGGATTAGATGATGGTTTATCAAATAAATATATCGTAATCTTCGAGATTGAATGGTTAAAGGATTAGTTAATGGTTTATCATATGCTTTGGTGTAAGTGTGTCATCAAGATTAAATAGTTAAAGGTTTAGATGATGGTTTATCTTCATGGTATGAGCTTGGCTACTAAGGCAGCAATGTGTTTGCATGTTTCGTTCACCATTACTAGTTATAAACGGTCAAAGCACTTTCCGTAACTTTGTTAAGTACTGTGTAATAAATAAGAGTTTGAAAGTCTCTGGTGAACAGGATTGATGCTGGAGTATATATGCTCAAGTTAAATTGTAAAACTGAACCAGGTTAGGTTTAAAAAGTCACTACAGTTACTGAATTGGTTTAAAATAATACATACATGTACTAACTTGGTTGAAAAGTTAGTACATGTACAATATTGGTTAAAACGTACTAGATTGGTTAGGGTTTACATATTCATGTGGAAAGGTAGTCTAAGAATTCAAATAAGGTCAAGTCTTGTTTAAAAGTTTATGGCTGGTTTACATTTGGTTAGAATTTGAATGCTTGTTTAACTCTGGTTAAAAGACAATAAATGACATGATGACACTTGTTAGTAAATATGTAAATTTAATGTATATGATAAGCAGATTACTATCGTATTACCTCTGGTTAATTTACAGTCTATTTCATGCTGGATTCTTACCAGAGCACTGTGATAACACAAGTTATTCACTGGTTAAAGAGTTAAATAGTTACAATCAAAATTTTAGTTGACTGTTATTTATCTCCGAGTTAAAAGAGCGAACTTGTTTAACATTCAAGCTAGTTAATGGTTAACAGTTAAATAGTTTACAATTGGTCAAGCATTTTAGTTGAATGCCGATCTTCAGAGTTACAAGAGCCGACATGTTTTACATGCAAGTTTTTAATTGGTTAACTAGTTTACAATCTGTTTAATAGTTAGCAAACAGTCTTTGACTGCCGGTTATCAAATTACATGTTTATGAACCAACATGTTTTACATGCAGGTCATTGTGCTTGATGTATATGGGGCAGACTTGTTCCAGCGAAAAAAAATATGTTTAAAGCGAGATCGAGTGAGATTATATCGATGGGTCCAATATTGTTTTTGAAATGTTATAGGACTGTTATGCGCTACATGAATATACTCCAGAAAGTTTATACACAGGACGCTGTAGAGCACATTTTCTTTTGTTTCAGTCATCGAGCGAGTGATATTTTGCAGTTTCCTGCCATATACGGATGAAATTGAAAGCATTATTTGACAATGAAAATTGCTTTGTGTGTGCATAAATTCTTGGTTTGAATTATTCATATTTTGTCACATTGGTTAGCCCAGCATTTTTCAACCAGGATGCGACGAGAACAAATTATGAAAGATCCATTTTTAAATGAACGTCGCTTTCGTGAGGAAACAAAAAATATTAGAAACTGCTACCTATTTAATGAGGAAAAAGCATTTTAAACTTTCTAACATTTTGTTTGTGTCTTTTCCATTGCTTGCTCACTCGCACCGTTTAGAAACTGGATGATTTTAGGCAGTGAAGTGATAGAATATCTCCAAAATCGGGCAACAAAATGTCAGGACATATATTTGACAAACGCACGTTCGCTTCACTTGCTCGGAAAGAGGTTGAAAAACGCTGGGCTAGCCTCGTTAGCAAATGATGGAAGTAATATATTGGATGCTAAATACTGCGTTGGTACACAAAGAAGAGTTTTCAGAATGCAAAATGGCCATTTTCTAGAGCTTAAAAAGGGAAAGGAACAGAGTTTGTAACTGGGTATAAGTTAAATAATGAAATGGTTTCAAACTGAGCAGCAAGTTAACTGGGCTAGAGAGTGAATCGGCATAACAAGGGATTTTTAAAAAGATATATATATTTTTTTGCTATTTTTTATATGCTGCAAGTATGATAAAACAACAAAAGAAGCTTCATAGAATTTTGCAAGGGTTTTTTCGTACAGTGCAATTATGGTACCTCACAAAAAAGTGTACCATATCTGGAGTTAAACAAATTAAAGTAAAGAGAGTGCATGCTATCTACGAAGCGCCAGAAGGGAGTTCATACTTTTTTAGGATATGAATCGATGTCCTTCTGTCTCTCAGCGATGGTATAGTAATATACACTGTAGTAATACAACCTCTTAAGCTAAGGTTTAAATGAAATACTATGTTCTCAAACAAAAATTCTTTCCTGGAAATCAGATTGAAATAAAAAATCCTAATGATAATCTCTACTTTTTGACCCGTGTAATCAAAATGACCAATGTGCATTTGTTAAAGACATCTGAGCAATATGCAATCGTATCTTTATTTTGCCATAACTGTGCAAGCTTGAATACATGTTATACACACAATGAAGCCTGCAGCAACGTGGACAACTTGCAAAATGATAATTTGTCCTAAAATGACGAGTATAATATATGCATTTATCTCTGATAACACTCATTAAAAATGATAATAAAGCAATTAGATTTTCTTTGAAACACTTTTGATGGGTCTACCATTTGTGCTCACAAATGAAATATTTGTCAATTCGTTGTTTACACTTATGAGGGTGGGGGGGGGGGGGGGAACTGGTGACAATATGTGATTTCAAAGTTAAATACAGTCCATGTTCTGGTGTAACCAACCAACTTGTCTTGCTTGCATTTGACCAAGCCAAACTTTTTATTTTAAACCTGGATCTCTCAATGATGTATTTTAAACCTATGTATCAACATCCATCATATTATCTTTGATCCAGTCAAACTTTTAGGGGGAAATGTTTTGACATTTGAGCACTTTCAAATAACACATGGGGTGTGCATCTTTTCTTGGTATGTTATCTCATACCTTGTGTGATTATAGCTTATGCCAGCTCGTAAGAAAAAAATCCTACCAAAAAAATTGTTGTTTTTAGAGGGACGATTCTGTTTTAAGAAATAAAGCTACGTATTATATAGAGGAAGATATATATTTTAAAGAGTGGGATTAATAAAAAAGCTTTAAATCTCTTTTTTTGTTTGTTGTGAGAAATCTTTTTGATTCTAACATGAAGCTTAGCTTCAAAATTCCATGCGTTCATGCTTATATATTAATGTATGTGTAGCATAGTATTGTAATAACATCAACATTTTAAGGAGAAAAAAAAGGAGTAGATGTAATAATACTTGTTATTTATGAAGAATTGTATTTTCTTTTTCTTTTATTTTGTTTATGTTCCTTGTTGCTTGTATAACCCTTGATATTGATGGCTTTTTGGGTCATTTGAAAATGTGTTCTTTTATGGTTTTTCTGTTTATTTGTTAAGATGTCAATAGAGCAGCCATATTGGATTTGTTTGTTTGAGAAATTTAATCACTCCAGTGAGCATGCAATGATCAGCCAGTTACAAGCAGCTTTCCATCTTGTTCATGCATATTCATGATGTAGTGTGGCTTTGTATTAATATTCATATTTGTCTATTAAGAGAAGATTGCTGATTGGCTGCTCACTGGAGATGATGTCATAATGAATATTCATTCTAGAAGCTTTGAGATACACACTGACTGATGTGACTTTAGAAGCTTCACCACTGTGTGTGAGTTTTTGAGTCAGTTGCTGCCTACAACATGAATATATATACATAAACATGAGCACATACAAATATATAAATACTAATTAGTCTGTAGACTTCAAATACAGGCTATTGTGTTTTTTCTTCTGTACAATGCATTTATGTAAACAAAGAGCATTTATTATTGGATTATATAGAATGACCCAAAAAGTTTTAAGGTATTATTGTATTTTTGTACTATGTAGGATGTTCACTGATGTTCATTAAATGGAGGAAAAGAAAAAAAAAGAGAAAAGTTTTATTCACTTTTTGTCCATTTTGTGTACAAGTATGAGAATGTACTGGGCATACTGTCAAAGTAGAAATGTTTGGGGTACAAGATCGGCAAGCGCGAGTTTTAGAACTCATGAAAATAAAAAGCATGACTTCTTTATGCATGTTTTTAAAGGTCTGGATTGCATGCAAAGCGAATTTAAGAATCAGCAAATATTTGTTGGGGTCATTAAGCGTGAAAAATTAATCACACAAAAAATAACAGCGTTTACGGTATTCTTCCTTTATCTGTTGTCTCCGCACCATCACTTATTCTTTAAAAAATAGATTGGACAAACACTGTTCCTCCAAACACCAAATTCTTCTGTAGTACTTGTGCATCCACCTACCGTGTATTCACAATAATTTAGATTAGAACAAGTACCATGTGATGGAAAGACTGGAAGGTTTCAACAGGATTACCTCTTACTTCCCTACACTGATGCTGAAGTGAAGAGCAGGGTATAGAGATAGATAGATAGTGGAGATTGAGAGAGAATGAGACAGGGAAGAGGGAGAATGATAGATACACAGAGACAGGGAAAGTGAGAGAGAGAGAGGCAGATAGATCAGAGATACAGATACAAACATTTTTGTCAATTTGATTTACAAGTATGCGAGAATGAAATAGCAGGGAGAGAGTGGAGAGAAGGAGAGACACAGGCAGAAGGAGAGATTTGAAGAGACGAGGAAAGTGAGAAAGGGGCAGAGAGATCAGAGATACAGATCACATATCTGGAGAGGGGATATAGTATCACACAATGATATATCAACCTACTTAAACTTCTGAAAAATAGAGAAGCAGAGGAATTAAAAAAGTGGAAGGGGTACCTATATACAGAGAGAGAGAACAAGAAAGAGAAAGGGAAGATATATTAAAGTAGGAATATAGTGAGGGAGGGAAATATATTTATATATATAAAGAGAGGGGATAAGGAGAGAGATAGTAGAACAAACAGAGGGAGAAAGAGACAGAAGGAGGAGGGGTATATTTGCCTATTTGGAGAAACATGCATTAGGAAGATAAGAAGGCATGGAGATAAGCAAAAGAAAACACAATTAGAGGCTTTGTTATCCGTAAAATAATCTCTTCATATATTTATTTGCTGTATGAATATTATAAAAATATGTTTTCTGTAATCATCAAATGTACAAAAGACCTCCACAGTTATGTAGGGAATACATACATATATTAAATGTCCTATATAGATACTGATATGCGATTGGTCAAAATGCTGTCACATGACCATCGCTACAAGGATGAGAAGCGTTCTATTTTCAAACATATGAGTACAGGAACTTTAAAGTGTACCAATCACTCAAAAATATTTTTATCTGTATGTTAGTACTTCTAAGTAGTAATACTGTATTCACAATATAAGTTTCAAATATTACTTCAGAAAAGAGATTTTGCCACTTTATACAACCCTGTACGACAATAACAGACCCATCATGTATGATATGGGTATTTGTAATGCTTGACGTAGATTTGACTATCTATCTAAGTATCTTCTCTCGGTTCGGAGGTTGATTGCAACATCTCTCCATTTCATTCTATCTTCTGCCATTCTGCTGCAGTTTTAGTCCACTCCAGTTCTTGACATTCTCTTCCCAGTTGATTCTTGGTCTCCCTCTAGGTCTACTTCCTTCCACTCTTCCTTCCAATACATCCTTTAGGAGGCTTTGGTGCCTTTTAACATGACGAAAGTATTTGACTTTTCTCTCCTTAACTAATCCTACCAGTGCAATTTGTTTACGCCCTGCCATGTGCAATATCTTTTGTTGGCTTTCATTCTTTTCCAGGATATTTTCATAATTCTTCTCTAAATTCACATTTCAAAAGATGTTATTCTATTTTCCATGGCCTTGCTTATTGACTATCAAGTTGATTATGGTTCCACCTCCTTTTCCTTTTCTCCTCCTGGTCAAAAACAACATACAAGGGACCCTGTTTATGGAATAATATACAAGAAACTCATTCTTTAAAGCCCCTCTGCTCTACGTTGGCAAAGGGGATTAGACCTCCCTGCAAGCTCACTGACAATTGGTTATCTCATCATATCAGCTCTCGATTAACATAAGAAAAGAGGATCATGGGTGACCAACAGGCCCTGATTAGGCATGGTTTGCTATATAGAGGGGGCAAGTAGCTATAAGTAGTGCAGTGGGGCTTTAAACTCTTTAAAATAAATGTAAAAATTGTTTATTGTATGTCTTAGAAATGTAAATATTTGAAATTATTTCATAAGATCCATGTAGGCACCATCATAATGTGTTACTTATATTTCATTGGCTCCAAAACTCCATTTCTATTGAATTTACACTACCCATTCTCCACCCATTGAATTGGTACGAGATCCAGAAATGCCTTTACCACATATATCCATGACCAGAGCCATCTAGACAGAGTTTGGCCAACTTGGTTTCACTGGGTCGCAACATGGCGTACATTCTTTTGTTTTGTGCTTGCCCAACAAAGCAGTAGTCCAGAGATGCCAACTAGTACGGATTTCCCGTAATTTCTACGGGAAATCGGCCGATTACGGGCGGTACGATTTTCATACCATAAATCCCGGATTTTGCCGATTTTGCTGATTTTCAAAATTAGCACTTTAAGGTTTAGCACATACTTTTGACTATTGCAGCGCAGCCATCCTTGAATCCATGCATAGAAATCCCATAGGGCTTCCGATTGGACAATTTGTTATCTAGCACACCCCTTTCACAGTGCAGGTGCATACATGTGTGTCTTTGTATATTCTGACTGTGTACGTGTGTGCGTGTGTGCCCAGCAGAGAAAGACAGCTTCGCGAGCGGGGGCCGGGTGAAATACCTCTCTTGGCCGCGCCGCTACCGCGCGGCCAGCGCCAGGCCTCGCTACGCTAGCGCCGTGTACACTGTCAGATTTCTCACAGGCTGTCACAGCGTTCGTAGATTTTCGTCGACAATCTGAACTCATGTTGGTTGGATTTTAGATATCAATCATCATGTCTTCCACAACTAAGAAGCGTGGCAAGAAGTTACAGACTTTTAAAGAAGAATACAGTAAGAAATGGAAATGCATCGTTCCTTCAAAGAAAAGCCTGAATCATGCTAGGTGCACGATATGTGCATCAGATTTCAACATTGGACATGGCGGGGCAAACGACGTGCAGTGGCATATCAAGACTCAAAAACACCAATCAGTCGTTGGAGCCAGGGGTAGCAACACAACAATGGAGAAATTTCTTGTTTCTGGAGATTCATCGGTGATCAGAGCAGAAGCCCTCATGACAAATTTCTTAATAGAACACAACATAGCTTTCTCTGCAGCTGACCACCTCAGTGACATTTTCAAAACAACGTTTCCCGACAGTAACATTGCAAGGAAATTTTCATGTAAGAGAACTAAGACCACATCTATTGGTCGGACATTGGGCCAAGTAGCTAAAGGTGAGTCAAAGTTTCATTATTTTTACTTCGCTACCCATGATTTCCGTAGACCAAACTTTTTTCTTCAAACCTGCCGCATTGATCGGTCTAGGACTAGATCTATATTAACTGAGCCTGCGGCATTCGGGCTGTGTAACAATCTATGTTCGGAGCCTATACTATAGTCTCATCAAGTCAATGCCGATTTCCTAAATTCTTGATTATGTGCAAAACTGAAAACTGAAAAGATATTTGGGCATTTCCATGATAAGTGGGTACATTATCTTTAAAGTCTTGCAGATACATACATGTAGATGTATCAAACAAGTTCTTCAATTTTCGATGATCATAAAATGTGGCAGTGGCACACACAAGGGGGCAGGGATATTAATCAAAAATATTTCTAGTTTTTATTTTATTTTTTCAATTTTCTCTCTCTTTTTCTCTCTTTTGCTAGTTTATGCACAATTGTTTAGAAATAAAACAAAATATTTAGTCACAAAAATCGAACTCCATTTTCATCTACAATTCTGGTGGGGAGTTGCTTGTTTTGTTTGTTTTTTTTTTTATACTTTTTTTGGGTGGGGGGGGGGGGGTGATGATTTCCCAGACAAAGCCAACATAATATACATATTTTCTTGTATTTTTTTTTTCAACAGAGGATGTTGTGAAGAAGCTTAGAACAAGGCCTTTCTCAATTTCCACTGACGGTAGTAGCGACAGAGGAGCACAGGAACAATTATACCCCATCATTGTCCGTTATTACGACGATGAGCATGTTGTCAGCTCTCTTCTTGAGATATCATCAACTAAGGAACGTTCGACTGGAAAAAACATTTTTCTGTTATTGGACAAAGCACTGAAAGAGTACTCCATCCCTTGGAGTAATGTTATTGGCTACTCGGCTGATAATGCTTCCGTAATGATGGGTCAGGTCTCAGGTGTAGCAGCGTTCATTCAGAAATCTAATCCAGATACCTTCATCAACGGGTGCCTCTGCCACCGCTTGCATCTTGCAGGAGAGAAGGGTGCCAAGGAGCTTGCCTTCTGTCCAGGAGATCTGTTGATCAAGATCTACTACTACTTGGAAAAGTCAAGTAAGCGGAACAAGGAATTCAGAGAAACTCAACAAAGCTTGCATGTGGCTGATCATATCATCTCGAAGTACATCTGCACAAGGTGAATATGATGTATTTTGGTAATTTTAAAGGTAATCTGGAGTACTGTTCAATGTTATGAATATGTGTAGAATCACAAATTAGGCATGTTCAATACTATTTGACTTTGCCCTACGTCAAAAAAGTACATTGTCCCATATATGCCTTTCTGTGTTAGCTCTGTTATAGATGGTTTAGAGTGGCAGTGCGCCCTCTTGTGTTATGTACTGACTTGACAACCAGAATGGAGATCACTAGAATAAAGCACTAACCAGTTGAAGTTGTAAACTTTAAACAGACTTTGTTGCCTATTATGTAGCGTCAAACAAAGGCATAAAACATGGTGACAGAAGTGTAGTGACCATGGACTCATTCCTGAAATCGGCGTACAGCCAGGAAGAATAATTTACAGAGTCGAACTGTTCATGTTCCGAGCAAGTTTGCAGCAACCGAGTACACGCGAAGTCGTCGTACAGTGGACAGATTAGCGAATGGTTCGTAGCATAGCATCCATAAACGCGACGTCGTTGAGCAGCGGTGAATATGAGTTATGAACATTGTCGCAATAGACTTGACTCGTCAGTCGATGTAATGTGAACTGTCAATAATAATTACGATGTTTAGTTATTTTGGTTGTTTTACGTGTGCATTGTTTGGAATGAAATGGTGTGGATTTATGGAAAGAGTGCATTAATATCAGAATTAATACTCAATAAGTCCAATCAGTCTGGTTCATTCAGTGGTTTAGCAGTATAGTTTACTCCGTATTAGAATTTGCTGATTTGTTACTGTAAGTGTAATTGTATAGGCGGTAGAGACAAACATGTCTAACACTGAGGCAGTACAAGATCCTCCCCAGAGGGGAAGTGAAGAGTCAGAAGGAGTAAATGAAACTGGGACTAACCAGGGTCAGGTCTTGAGTGATAACAATACTGATAATGATAGTGTTAGGACCAGAAATAGGCCGGGCAGTACAAGTAGAACAAATGTGCCACTCCCAAGACCTCTTTCGGTAAAAGGGGATATGAAGAAAAACTGGGGTATTTTCACCCAGATGTGGGACAGTTATGAGGTCATAACTGGGTTAGAACACGAAAGTGATAAAATTCGTGTGGCACATTTCATAACGGCACTAGGAACTGATGCATTGGAGATTCAACAAGGCCTCCCTTTCAGAAATGAGGAGGAAAGAAAGAGTTATAAATGCATAAGAAAACTCTGGTCTGAATATTGTGTCGGGAAAACAAACATTACTTTTGAAAGATATCAGTTCAATAAGTGTGTTCAGAATACTGATGAGTCAGTTGAGAATTATTATGTGAGGTTAAGGTCTCTTGCAAGTACTTGTGAGTTTGCTACTCTAACTGATGACCTCATCAGAGATCGAATCGTTCTAGGGATTAGAGACGATAATACCAGAAAACGTCTTTTGCAAGAGCCAAATCTTACTCTGTCTAGTTGTTTGGATATCTGCAGAGCTATTGAGTCGTCCAAAGCTCAGAGCAAAGCCATGCAGGAACCAGTATCTGCCTATGCAGTGTCCCATAAACCAAAGGTTTGGAAGCATAGTGGGGGTAAGGGCAAGAAGCTAGCTCCTAAATTGATCAATTGTGGTTTCTGTGGTAGGCAGCATGAAAAAGACAAATCCAAATGCCCAGCTTATGGCCAAAAGTGTAAGCTGTGCAAAAGAGAAAATCATTTCGCTGTGAAATGTAGACAGAATAAGAACAAGGCTCACAGAGTAGAGACAATTGAAGAGGATGAAGATTCTGAACAAGAGTGTGTATATGTTTCTCTGATAGGCACAGATGAAGCATTTCAGGTATCTGCTGATAGTAAGAGTCCAAATTATCAGAAAAAGATCATTGCAAAGTTTAGAATCAATGACGAAGACGAGATTGGTATGCAGGTTGATTGTGGAGCGACATGTAATGTTATCCATCTAGAAGATGTTCCATCTGGGACAGAGTTAACTAGTACAAATCAGGTTCTGATTGTGTATGGTCAAGGAACAGTACCAGTTGCAGGGAAATGCAAGTTGCATCTTAGGAATGTAAAGAATAACAAGAGGTACTTAGTTCCATTTGTTGTTGTGAAGGGTGAAGTCACAAGACCACTGTTGGGAGCTAGTACAGGCCAGCAGATGAAGTTGATCAAAGTACAGTATGAAAACATTGAAGTTGTTCATGCAGTAGCTAATGATGATATTCTGATCCCATACAAGGATGTATTTACAGGGTTGGGTAACATGCCAGGAGTAGTTCATTTGACCTTAGAGGCTGAGGCAAAGCCAGTAGTGATGCCCCCTAGAAGGGTCCCTCTTTCAATTAAAGAAGATTTGAAAGAAGAGTTGTGTAGGCTTGAAAAGCTGCAGGTGATTGAGAAGGTAGAAGATCCTAGTGATTGGGTATCTAGTCTTGTAGTAGCTAGGAAACCAAGTGGTAAATTGAGAGTATGCATCGATCCGCAACATCTTAATAGGTCGTTGAAGCGTGAGCATTACCCATTGTCAACGATTGATGATGTCCTACCACAGTTAGCGAATGTGAAAGTCTTCAGCAAGGCCGACTTGAAGGAAGGTTTTCTACAGTGTAAGTTGGACGCAGAATCATCCAAGCTTACAACATTTCAGACACCTTGGGGTAGATATAGGTATCTTCGCTTACCCTTTGGTCTATCACCTTCGCCTGAGCTCTTCCAGAAGCGCCTAGATCAGTGCCTTGAAGGCCTACCAGGAGTATTCGTCATAGCAGATGACATTCTCATAACTGGACAAGGTGAGACACATGCAGAGGCCTGCATAGACCATGATCGTAACATGACTAGTTTCCTTCGCCGATGTCGCGAGCGAGACATCAAGCTGAATTCTAGCAAGCTTGAGTACAAATGTAAGGAGGTGCAGTTCATTGGTCACCGACTGACCAAGGAAGGTGTTCGGCCCGATCCTAGCAAAGTCGCAGCTCTCGTTGACATGCCACAGCCAGTAGATATACCTGGAATCCAGCGATTTGTGGGAATGGTTCAATACTTAGCAAAGTTCTTGCCATCATTGTCGGGGCTCAGCGAACCGTTACGTAGGTTGACCCACAAGGACACTCCCTGGAACTGGGGAGAAGAACAGTCTAGAGCGTTCAGCGCGATCAAAGGACTTGTTACAGAAGCAACGGTTCTCCGATACTTTGATCAGCAGTTGCCGGTAGAGGGTCAAGGTGATGCCTCAGAAAAGGGCCTGGGTTTCGTGTTGACTCAGAATGACCAACCGGTGACATACTCAAGTAGAGCGTTGACTGAGGCCGAAACTAGATATTCTCAGATTGAGAAGGAACTTCTTGCGCAAGTTTTCGGACTTGAAAGAAACCATCAGTACGTGTACGGTAGAAAGGTGATCCTTTGGACAGACCACAAACCGCTAGTGACAATAACGCGTAAACCGTTGGCTTCTACACCAAAGAGACTGCAAAGATTACTATTGCGAATGCAACAGTACAATGTAGAGATCTTCTACAAGCCGGGTAGAGAGATGTACCTAGCAGACACCCTGTCGCGAGCATACTTAACGAACTCCGAGCAATCGCCGACAGAGAAAGAAGTTGAAAGCATTCACATGCTTGAGGACTTAGCGGTGTCGCAGAAGACGTTAGCGCTCATCAGGATTGAAACGCAACAGGATGAAAGCCTACAAGCGGTAAAGGGACTGATCCTTGAGGGGTGGCCCGAAGACAAGTCTCGTCTGCCACCTGGGACTTCTCCATACTTTGACATCCGTGATGAACTAACGTATGATGAGGGTATAATCTTCCGCGGACAGCGTTGTGTAATTCCTGTCAAAGTGAGACCTCGTGTGAAACAGCGACTTCATAGCGCACACACAGGAATACAGGCCACACTCGCAAGGGCCAGAGAATGTGTATTTTGGCCAGGGATGACAAGCGATCTAACAGACTATCTCTCACACTGTGAAGTCTGTGCAACCTTTGCTCCGAAGCAAAGAAGTGAACCTCTGATCAATCATGACTTGCCGAAACGTCCGTGGCAGAAACTCGGTATAGACTTATTCGAGTTGAACAGCAAGAACTATGTTTGTGTTGTGGACTACTTCTCAGACTACTTTGAAGTTCTTCCTCTGCCACACAAGAAAGATACCAGAGCAGTCGTCAGGCGACTAAAGAGCATTTTCGCATGTCACGGTATCCCAGAAACCATTATGTCGGACAATGGTCCCCCATTTAACTCTCAAGATTTCGCGACCTTCATGCAGGAGTATGAGATTGAGCACATCACGAGTTCTCCACATTATCCCAAGAGCAATGGGAAAGCGGAGAGTGCCGTCAAGATTGCGAAGGGTCTCTTACGTAAGACAACTGAAGCTCAAGAAGATTTTCAGCTAGCTCTTCTAAATTGGCGTAACACACCCACAGCAGGACTTGATAGCTCGCCAGCTCAACGCCTGTACAGTCGTCGCACTCGCACTCTTGTACCAACCGCGTCCAAGCTTCTGATTCCTCGCACACAAAATAGAGTTGTCGCAAAGAAAGCGGAAAAGCAGAAGAAGCAAAAGCAGTACTACGATAAGAGCACGAAAGAGCTACCACCATTGAAACGCGGAGATATTGTTCGTGTTCAGCCGCAGTCTAACGCACAGAGTAAGCGATGGCACAAAGCGAGAGTAGAGAAACAAGTTGATTCCAGATCATATCTAGTCAGGTCAGAGAATGGCAATATAGTTCGACGAAACAGGAAGCACTTGCGCACATGTAGTAGCACATTCAGTGACCAGTCAGATATATTCTCCACGCCTACTAGCGTAACTCGCGAACAACCAGAGCCATCAACATCCGAAGCGAAGCGTAGCGACACAAAGTCTCCAGATCACGTAGCGAAGTCTCCTCGTCGCGAAGCAAATAATGATATTCGCGAACCCCAGCTCGCTGAAGAGACTCAAGAACCACCAAGACCAGCTCGCCGTAGTACCAGAGCTCGCCATCCACCAGCTCGCATGAAAGATTTTGTTGTTTATCATTAAATAAACATTATGTGTAACTACTTTATATAGATGTAGACAGACAACTATATATTTGTTTCATTAAGAGAAAGTTAATTATTTATACAGGAAAGTCACCTGTTAATTAACAAGAAAGAAAGTTAGTATGTTGTTTATATTGATTGGTTGGTGTTGTTTAGACAAATCAAAACAAAAGTATTTGATTTTGGATCTATTTTAAATTTGATGAAGATGATACATAATCTAAGCCAGTGTTCCAAAGGACTAATCGAGAGAAAACAGAATTTAAGCTCATATGTATTGTCTCAAAAGAACAACAAAACCACTCAAGTGTAATTATGCATCCATGCTGAAGTTGATTTATTATGATACTATTTCTATGAACACAGATATTTCCGGAGGATTTATAATTTAGATTTATGTGTACTGATATGGGCATTCATACATGCATTTCAGGTTGACAAAATAATATACAGGTATTAACTTCTTAAAGAAGGAAGGATGTTATATATGGTTTAGAGTGGCAGTGCGCCCTCTTGTGTTATGTACTGACTTGACAACCAGAATGGAGATCACTAGAATAAAGCACTAACCAGTTGAAGTTGTAAACTTTAAACAGACTTTGTTGCCTATTATGTAGCGTCAAACAAAGGCATAAAACAAGCTCTAGATTTTGTCATAATGTTCTACTGTTTCCAGAGTCTAATGTGCACCATATACATACCTGCCAACCTGAGACAAGAGAAATTCAGAGTAAATTTTTCTGGATGGATACGAGGTCGCAAACCACCGAAGGATTGGGGTAGTAGCCCGTAGATTGGGGGGGGGGGGGGGGGGGTACACAGGACTTTAGGGTCTATTTTTATGAACAGCACGAGTCTTACCCATTTTGTCCTTCAAAAATGGAGAAATCAACGAAGAAGAAGAATATAGTAGTAGTAATCCAAAATAAATCCGAGGAAGTCCGGTAAATAACAAGCTTCCACGAGACCACGATCGCAGTCACCGCACAAGCATTGAAGAAAACGCGCCAATCATGTACACTACATGCACTGTATACATTGGCAATGTATACAGTACAGTACAACGTCCGCACACACTTTATCGATATAGTTGCGCACGTGCTTCCATGTACTACTACATGCCACATGGATAATCACTGCGGAACACTGATCTCTACGGATTTTTCCGTAGAGATCAGTGCTGCGGAACCACTGATCTCTACGGAAAAAGAGATCAGTGTGCGGAACTAACGATCGCGTTCGGGCTGCGCTGTGTATATCTTCTATGAGCGCGAGCGCGGATGTCGGCGTGATCTGGTTACGTTATCAGTGCTGTGTTATGCTTTAGTCTTATGCAACAGTCGTTTGTTTTAAAAATATTTTAAAATTACAAAAAATCGGAGTTTTGAGGCATGCAATCGGAATTCGGAGTGGGTATGAAAAAAGCGGAGTAACTCCGCCTAAATCGGAGTGGTTGGCAGGTATGCATATATTAAATTTGGGTTGACTGAGAACTTAATTTTGGTTATAGCACAGTGCTGTAAAGTTTGTCTTATTCATTAGCTTAAACATATATATGCTTTAAATTTTCATTTAAAATAAGATACAGTGCCATGTAGTTTATGTGAGAAGTTGAATAACTTCAACATAAATACATGTATTATAGAATGTACAATTGTACTTATCAGTTTCCTAAATGTACATGTACATTTAAAATTCATTGTGTATTGAATAACACATTTATTTATGTTAAATGATAAATATAATTATTGTATCATGGCTTAACAGTTTCATCCCTCTTTTTTGTCTCATTTGTATGTAGATGGTTGAGTTTGGAGGCATCACTTGGGAGATTACTTGAACAGTGGGAACCATTGTTAGTGTACTTCAGAGAAGAAGCACAGAAAAGGTGTCCTAGCGCTGCACCAGCCAAGAAGTCAGTAACCAGCACTACCAAGCAGCCATCAAGTAGTGTCAAGTCAACCACCAGTACTACCAAGCAAGCATCAAGTAGTGTCAAGTCAACAACCAGTACTACCAAGCAGCCATCAAGTAGTGTCAAGTCAACAACCAGCACTACCAAGCAACCATCAAGTAGTGTCAAGTCAACCTCTAGTACTACCAAGCAGCCATCAAGTAGTGTCAAGCCAACCTCCAGTACTACAAAACAAGCATCAACTAGTGTCAAGGGTGCTCTTGTTAATACACTTATATTCGCAGGTGAGAAACTTCGTCCACATGTCAAAGCAGCAAAGAGCATTCAATCTCGTAAGGAACAAACAGGCAAATCTACTGAACACACCTCAACGTCCAAGGTATCTAAGAACAGTGGAGCAACTAAAAATAAGGCTGGGGAGATCTATGATCAACTGAAAAATGATAGGAACAAACTTTACTGTCTCTTTCTGCAGCACACCATTCCCCTTCTTAATACTCTTAACCTACAGCTTCAAAGAGATGAGCCCCAAATTCACTTGCTGCATGACCTTCAGCAGGAACTGCTACGCAATATCTTGATAAGGTTTGTGAAGCCAAGTGTGGTTTCTGCTGCCGCTCAACCTGACAAGTGCAGATACCATCTAACTCAAAACCAGCGAGAAGATGACGAAATGATCATTGGCAGTCAGGTTAGGCTACTACTTCGTGAGATGCCTCCCACCACACGTGATGAGTTTTTCACAACGGTGCGCCGATACTTCATTTCAGTCTGCAATTATATCACAAAGACTTTCCCTCTAAATGATGAAGTGCTGATCAATGCACAAGTGGCAGACATTAGCAAGAGGCAGGAGTCAAAGTTTGCCAGTGTGGCATTCTTTGTGTACAAGTTCCATTACATGGAGGAGTCTATCGATGACCTGGAGATCGAATTTGGTAATTTCCAGGTGGATCCCCTGGAGTCTGTGTCTTTACAGCAGAGATCAGATGAAGCATGGGTTGCAATCTCACAGCTGACTGACAAGTCATCAGGAGAGAACCGTCTGAAGTATGGCAACCTTGCCAAAGTGATGTTGGTTATCCTGTCACTGCCCCATTCGAATGCAGAGGACGAGAGACTCTTTAGCTTAGTCCGGAAGAATGCAACTGAATTCAGACCAAACATCTCAACTGCCGTCCTCTCCGATGTCCTCACTCAGAAGGTATACTCGCAGTCCAAGAACTTTGTCTGTCACAAGATGGTCTTTGATGAAAAGACTTTGGAGAAATGCAAGAAGGCTGCAACAAACTACAACAAAAAATAAAGACATTTTTTGAGGGAATCCATTCAACCTTTCAATATAATTAATCATTGGTAGTTATGTTGGCTAATATGAACATGTGCAAGAAGGCTGCAAAAGACTACACGTGTAGCAACATAAAGACATTTTGTGATTGTGAGGGAGTTCATCCAACCTTTCAACAGAACACTTTCAATGTGGAGTTGACAGCAACTAATGAGCTTACAGGTGCAAGAAGGCTGCAAAAGACTATAGCATCATATCAGAACATGTGATTGTGAGGGAGTTCATCTAACCTTTCAACAGAACACTTTCAATATGGAGTTGACACCAACTTATGAACTTACATGTGCAAGGACGCTGCAAAAGACTATAGTAACATATCAAGACATTTTGTCATGAGTTCATCCAGTCTTTCAGTAGAATACTTTCAATATGGAGTTACATGCACATGTAACACCAACTAATGAACAGGTATGTTACTTTTATTTAACTTGTTGTGCTATCGCGCTTGCCTGCGGGAGCTGCGCTTGCCAGCGTGCAGAAAAATTTGCGTCGCGCAGAAAATTACTGATTTTGTCTCCAAATTACTGATTTTTAGCCTTATGATTACTGATTTGTGCTCTGAAAGGTTGGCATCCCTGGTAGTCGCCATATTGTGTCCAACTCGAACCCGGTTGGCCAAACTCTCCTAATCAATGGCACTGCCCATGGCAAGTGCATGCTGCCCTCTACAGTTGAATACCGTAGTGGCGATAGCAAAAATTATACATGTATCACGTTAATGTCTCCTTACAAAGAGTTAATCCACATAACTTAACATTCATTTTACATTTGAATCGAGTTGATTTTCCAGCTGTATGGCCTATAACCTATCGTGACCTTTGACCCTGAATCCTTTAGTGTGATAAGCTCCTGGACTTGAGCCGCCTTCCCCTCTTCAAGGAATGGAATGGTCCACCTACAACATCAATGAAATCAATATACAATGTTGAAAATAATATGACAATACTTCAACTTGAATGTAATTTTTAATTGTTAATTTTTACTCTTGTTAATTGTTCATGCTTGTATTGATTTCTATTTCAGTAATTGTGCATCAATGGCGCCTCTTTTAGGCAGACTTATGTACTATATAATATATGTACAGAATTACTTTTGAAAAGATACTACCGGTAGATGTATCTTTTACATTAAAACATTTTATGCAAAATATAAATCAATTTGTTTTCAAATGTGTACAAACATAATATACAAACAATCTATGTGTAATCAGTTGTAAAAATCAATTGTACAATCAATCACTAAGGTCAATGTTTGATATTATGCATGAACATTTTGTTTCATTTTTTAATGAGATATTGTGTCTTCAGTCTGGTATGGAAATAGAACAAACAACTCTGTAATTATATACTTTAATAAGTACCTGACAACATTAATATCGGTCTCGGCAGCGTCACTTCCATACCATTTCAAAAGTGATGGCAAGTTGATCTACGAACAAAGAAGAAGAAGAGGAAATCAATAATTATAATAACAATGATTAAACAGTTTGTATACATACATAGCACATACCGCATAGCCATAATTGCATGTCTAGGAACTTTACAGAATTTACAGGAATTCAGTGAATTTTAGGAGACTGGCATTCACCTTAAAAACACTAGTTGGTTGAATTATATCGCTCAACACTTTTAGGAAGAAGATGAAAATGATAGAAAAGAAGAGAAAGGAAGAAAGAAAAATCAAGGAGAGAAAAAAGAAGAAGAGGAAGAACAACGACAACATCCACAGCAAGAAAGAGAAAGAGAAGAAGGAAAAGGGAAAAAACAAGAAAAAAATGAACAAACAGAAAACTAAGAAGACAAAGAAGAAGCAGAAAAAGATAAAAGAAGACGAAAGGAGAGCAGAAGAGAGTCTTGAAAAAGAAGATTAAAAAAGAGAATAAGGCAGAGGAGGATAATAAGAAGGAGATATTAAAGGAGAACAAGACAAAGAGGAGGAGATGAAGGAGAAAAAAGATGAACAAACAGAAAACTAAGACAAAATGAAAGAAGAAGAGAGTATTGAAACAGAACAAAAAGCAACAAAAAAAAGGGCAGAGGAGGAGAAGAAAAAAAGAAGATGAGGGAAAAAGATAGGTAGAAAAAAATTTCATAGAGACTCACCTGTTTGGATTCAGTATCTACAGTTATCTCCTGGTTCAAGTAGTTTCTTGAAGCCATCTGTAACGCTCTCTCAAGGTTCTGCTCCGTGTATACACTGATTGGAGGGCACGACTAGGAGATAAAATGGTTGAATGGCAGAAAATCATTAGCTTGGAGCCAGGGAGGGGTGCTACATGTAAGTCATCCTGTTTGACATCATACATAACTATTTACAACATGCAGATCATCACATGTTTAAATAATATTCAATTATTTATCTTTATTTACTTAAAAGCAGATCATAAATACATTTCCTGTACCAGTAAATCATTGATTATCTTCATCCACTTCATAGTAGTATTTGAATCTATTCATTTTCTTCAACTTCTAGTCTGTATTTTAACATAAACAAGAAATTTGTCCCTATTATTCCCGATGCTACATCTTTATCAAATTTATTTACCACACTCGCTTTATAAATTGCAAATAAGGCATACTGAAAACAGAAGTAGAAAACTAATATTTGTAACATGTTCCTTTGCGCCATGGAGAGATTGTTAACTCTCTCTCTCTCTCTATGCTACATTAATAATTTCCCTGTACCTAAGTTCTAGAACGTGTTTTATAATTAGCGTTTTAATTGGATCATAATGTGTTTCTAAATATTGTTAGACTTGGAGAGCAATGGTATTTTGAAATAATAAACAAGTCGATACAAACTCACTACAATATGGCTAAACATGTATGTACATTGGGGGTTGTGTGTCTGGATGCTTACCAGAAATAAAGATGTCAATTTGCCTTTGGATTTAACAAAAACTATGCACCAATAGCACTAAAACCATCATATATATTCATCCTTAATAATATTGCCTAACATAAGTCATAACAGATGTATGACAGATGTATGGCTTAATGAATATCGCACGTAAAGTTCTTCAAATAAACCATACAAACTCACTACAAGATGGCTGTACGTACCTCAGCACCACAGTTTAGAGCAAAGTGTATCCTAGCATCTAAGGTGTCAACCATATAAGGTAACCTGGGGTCATCGTCATGGAAACAGCTCTTCTTGGTGGAAGGGTGTGGCTTATTCTCTGTCATGAAAAGAGATGTTTAAAAGTGGAAAGACTGGCGATTGTTATTCATTCAAAACTGCAGCGTTATCTCAAGTTTTATCCAGAGTACTTTAACAAAAATCAAAGTATTCTTTTTTGTATCGCACACATCATTATAAAGACATACAACTACAAGCACCAGCAACATTTGTTCTGGGAAACATTTTATGAGATTAAAGGCTCTGGTACCCACTCTGATGTAGTTTAGGTCTAGGTTTAGGGTTAGGTAGAGTGTTTGGTCAAGTGATGGATTTACAGATTTGGAAAGCTTAGAAAAGTGCCTATGGAAAATATGTTACCAGCTAGAGCATACTCAATTATTTATAATACTCCTCTGTATTTTGCATTTTTCGTAACTCAAAATTGAAAAATGGACTGGCCGAATAAGGGCCTTTCTTGAATACTTTTAGATGTAAGCTTTAATACGACACATTCTCAAGAAACATAAATCAGAACAAGTTGATTTCTCACACATTTCAAAAATTACAAAAGTTGGTAAGGGTATGAATGATTTAGTTTTTTAACTGCGTATCATGTTTCGAGCTGAAAGGTTAACAACATTCTGGCTTCCTTAAAAAGACTATTTAGAAAACTGTTTTAAATCATCTTGTCTATTGAGGGTAATTATGCTCGCCTGATTTGCATAAATGCCCTCTCTTCATTATCATAGTAACGTAGTTAGCAATATAGTGCGACTGTAAAGAGGGTTGTTATTGTTATTGTGGCCAGAGCATATGTTACAGAACCCATTGTTAATGACTTACTTCTCAGGATACCATGTTCAATGTCATCCAAGGAATAGACCTCACCGGCAATGGTGTAGGAACTGGTCTTCCAGAAGTCCTGGACCTCAAGAACAGTACTAGGTAGTTCTGGCTGGGCTGCTAAGGCATGAATCGTCAGAGCGTTGTAGATGTCTGATTATTTGGTCAAAGAGAAATAGAGCAAAGACTGGGCCACTAAGGCATGAATTGTTAGAGCAAGTAGACGTCTGATTGTAATCAAAGTCAAAAGTAAATAGAGCAAAGATGGGGCCACTACGGTATGAATCGTAAGAGCGTTGTAGATGTCTGATTGTAATGGTCAAAGGGAAATAGAGCAAAGACTGGGCCACTAAGGTATGAATCAAAAGAACAAATAGATGTCTGATTATTCGATCAAAGGGAAATAGAGCAAAGACTAGACCGCTATGGAATGAATCTTAAGAGCAAAAAGATGTCTGATTATAATAGTCACATGGAAATAAAGCAAAGACTGGGCCCCTAAAGAGTGAATCGTTAGAGCAAGTAGATGTCTGATTGTAATGGTCAAAGGGGAAATAGAGCAAAGATTGGGCCGCTAAGGAATGAATCAAAAGAACGAGTATACAGTATGTATGTCTGATTGTAATCATAGTCAAAGGTAAATAGAGCAAAGACAGGGTCACTATTAAAGATATGAATCGACAGAACAAGTAGATGTCCGACTATAATGGTCAAAGGGAAATAGAGCAAAGACAGGGCCACTAAGGAACGACTCGTAAAAGCAAGTACATGTAGATGCCTGATTATAATAGTCACATGTAAATAGAGCAAAGACGGGGCCGATGAGGTATGAATCGTTAGAGCAAGTAGATGTCTCATTATATTCATAGTCAAAGGGAAACAGAGCAAAGACTGGGCCCCTGAAGAATGAATCGTTAGAGCAAGTAGATTCCGATTGTAACAGTCAAAAGGAAAGAGAGCAAAGACAAGGCCACTACGCCATGAACCATGATAAGTGGGCTAGGAAGTTCATTATCATGGTTTTGCCAAGGATACTGATGAAGAATGCTTTCCTCTGATCCGAGGTCAGAGGTCGAAGGTCAATGCTATTGAGTTCTCTTGCTTTGGCTTGATAGTCGATGTAGAGGTCACTTTGACATAGCTTGAAATAGTCCACACCAGATCCGTCTTCTGACATACATGAAGCTTTGATTCTAAAGAGGAAAAAAAAAAGAATTATTTGAAAAACAGGTTTTGAAGTGACAAGGCTCGACAAATGTTGGTGTGGTGAACTTTATTCTCACCCTTTGGAAGATTAAATTTGATTGAAGCAATGTGCAAAATTATTGGAGAAGGAAGATGGAACTTGGATGACAGATAGACCAGGAAACTCAACTGCAGATCTCTGCATTTTCCCAGTAGGCCTACTTCCGATAATAAGGAAACATGGTAATTGAAAACGGAGTTTTAAATAATTAGTTTCCTCATCCTACATGTACGTCTGGCTCCACTGACTGCCTCTGAGGCTCTACATGTATGTTATGAGGAAGGTTTCCATACCAGATGGTTATTTCTGCCAAGGTCTGGACTAGACCGAAAGCTCCAGTGTCTGATATCGACAGTTGTGCTGCCGAGACTACGTCTGTATGTTTTGCTCCACCGACCGCCTGTAATTTGTATACATATAGAGGGGTCAGCGACACAAAGAAGTAACTCCATTTGGGCAATTTTGAGAAATAGGGGTTTATGTGTCACTGAGCATTTGGGCCTTAAGGAGTTAAATCTATGTTTCAAAACTTTCAATAGCCATTGAGTTAAGTCTTTGTGTTTCCTAAAAAGCCCACATTTTTCTGATCATTTTGATATCAAATACTCATTTTGGCAAAATATGGAGTTACGTCCTTGTGTCACTGAACCATTGATATGTATGGGGAAGGTTGACAAATGTCAGTTATATTAAAGAATTACCCATAGCAGATGGTTATTTCTGTCAATGTTTGGATTTACTTACTTGAGGATACACCTTTGTAATTCTGCAGCTAGATCCAAGGCTGATCGAGGCTTGTTGAGAATATTGTACTTGATTCCACTATCGGTCTCTGCCATGATGATGAGATGATCAGGGGTTCCACAAGGGAGTGTGCTGGGGCCGTTGATCTTTCCAGCCTTCAGTAACGACCTTCCCGCGAGTCTACCTGTGCAGCGGTGTTCCTCAATGTCTTCTACTTTCTCCTTCTCAATTGTCTTAGAATTTTTTGTTTGGAAGCCTACCAGAGGTCTTTTTCTATGATTGACAAGTAGCAAGTCTAATACGTTAAAAAGATATAAGAAATAAGTTAAAAAGAAAGATACTGGATAGTGGATATTGCTGGGAAAAAAAAAAATTTCTTCAACTTTATTTTAATTTTTTTAAATTATTATTTATAGTCTATAGATATCTTCTTTTTTTCCTTTTTTTTTAGGAGGGGGGGGGGGGGGTCCCATGGGATGACTCGAGCCAAGGAGCGTTAATGGGATATAAAGAAGTGTGCATTACAGTGTAGGCCTACCTACCGGTACTTCGTTTTAAGGGGTTTATTAATTTTGAACAGAGGGCAGGATTGTTTGAGGGTGAAAAGAAGAGGGAGGCCTGGAGGGCATATGTAGCCTGGAAAATAGCTCAAATATAAATATATTTTAGGATACAAAATCATGAATAAACAAATAGAAATAGCAAGGCAAGAAATGTGTCCTAACGAGTAACGTGTATCTCTCGACTGAGTTCATCTGTTGAAAAGTTAATGTTAAAAAACATCTACACGGGATAAAACTGCCTGAGACACCTTATCAAGTATCAACTCCCCAAACTTGTTGGGTCATGTCGGGGGTCCAGTGTTGTTGTGCCACATGAATTCATCTAATTAAATATGAGAGGAAAAGCGCTCTTGAGGTGCCGAACTGCCATCGCAGCTGTCCCTTTGCAAGGTTCCAATAGCCTTCAATCGTGTTGGTATGCAGCCACTCGTGGACTAGCTGGATCAATGAAAGGTTCTTCGTGAATCACAACGTCATGATCATGGAGGTAGACCCCCGCCGTTCAGTTGGTCCAGCTGCTGGTACTGGAAGGCTCTCCAGACGTCCAGCCACCACTTAGGATGTGGTTGCCCGGAATTAGTCGCTATCTCGATATAATGCTAGTGTAGCGCTTGTACGGTTGGGCACTATTTCTAGTTGACTTGACACCTTCCGGTCGCTCTTTCCACTGCGCCAAAGACCCAGTAGCTCTCTCGATAGGCTCCCCTATGATATTGAAATATTTACCGTCTTCGATCTCGACCACAGCCGCTTGCCCATTCACATGATTCATGTCAAATCCTAACAGCTGACGGAAATTAGAACAGAATAAAGTATAAATAGGGTCCTGCCCACAGACTTCACAGAACATGTTTGCCCAGTACACTGATGTAACATCCGTACTGAGGCCGGTTTATCTAGCGATAAAACTCTGTGGCAAATCCTCCGGCCATAATAACAAACACCAAATCCTGGACTCTGGAGAAAGAGATTATGAATATGATCCTGCTAAAAAGGATCCATGTCGGAAATTCTTCTTCCTTTCACCTTTCATTTGGCATCGCAGGCATTTCCAGATGTAGTTATCAATACCTTGGGGTGGGCAACTATCCCACATCGATCATGCACATGGAGCTTGCTCACCATGCTCACGAGCTCACCGTTGCCTGAATTTCGAACAAGTACAATGTAGGTCTGTAAAGACTACATGATTGACAATAACCAGTGCAGCTGCAGTGGCAGTGCAGTGTGTGTGTCAGACTGTCAGTCACTTTAAAGGTACTATGTCCCATTTGCAGGCCAACAAAATGAAAAAGTTAAATTCCAACTGCATTTGAAAGATAATACTAATTTAGAACTTCCCTAAAAAAGGTGGGGCTTGAAAATGTCTTCAAGTGGGAAAATAACGACTATTAGTTGTCAAATCGACTTTAGGGCTATAGATCTAGAGCCCAAAAGTAATAGTCTTGATTTTCAGACAATTGTACCGAATGGTCATACGTTTTATGCTGCGCAAAGATTCGATCAGTTTAATCTTGGCCATCACAAGAAGTGGATTATTGATGGAGACAAATGTTCAGTACCCTACAACTCTTTTCATGTAGACTCTATGTTATTACATATGAACAAATTTGACCCACATTCGGCCAAAAGATCAATGAGTCATTTTGTGTACCTCCAACACAGACGACGAACGTTCGAGTGCACTAGAGCGTAACACCAAGGTACCGGACTCGTCGATTTTTATGAAATAGGGTTTTTTATCGTATAAAACTGGTGAGAGTGTGAATGTCAACACCGCTGTGCGTAAGTGACTTGTCAACACTCTCCCTCTCTTTCTCTCTGTTTCTCTCTCCCCTCTTCTTCTTCCAAAAAATGAAAACAAATCTGGAAAATATGTATGTCAAGTAGATACAGATGCACATCACAATGTAAGTCCATTGTCATCCCTCCGTCCAAGATGGGCGGGATCACCCTGCAGTATGAATACGCGATTCCTTCACCAGCAGATCGACCATGAATATTTAGATCTGCTCATGTAGTGAGTTCTGAGTGCCATTAATTTGCTAAATTTCAGGAAAATTAAAGAGTCCAGTGTCTCGTGAGAGATATAATCTAATCCCTACACACCTGTTTTGTAAAAGATCATCCATAATATCTAAATTCCCTTCATTAAATTGCTGAAATCAACGTAAAATGTGTCTTTTCCATCGCCGGAGCCGAGTCAAATCTGGTGGTAGAAATACGCACGGCTGGAAGCACGGTGCGGAGGCCCCATTGTCCGCTGTGTAATAACTTCGCTTACGCACTCGCACACATTATAGAGGTCAAGTGAGTAAATTCATAAGACTGCTGTTCATTGGATTGAAATTGGCCCTAATTTCTCGACAACCAATCAAATTATGTTTAACATCAGACGATAGGGGATTACATATCCTCTGTTTTGGCGCCCGATCTGGCCCAATAACAAGTCGCAGTTACGAGCATTAGCTCCTTGAAGTACACAACCCCAGTGAAAAAGACGAATTTTCACGTAACCTCTATAGAGAATTCACAAAGTAAATGATTGTTGTCCCCTTTTGAAGACGAAAAGGCCCTAATTTCCAGTGAACAAATCACTTCGAAATTGGTTTCAATGGAAAGAACAGTAATTGAATATGTGATTTCCACCCGATCTGATGTGAAATCAAAGTTTCTTTTCATTGTAGGAGCATTTCTTTGCACACTTAGCGCATTTTCAAAGAAGATTTCACGTGTTGTAGACCGCGGAGCGAGTCCGCGTTTAGCAGATGCCCGAAATTTGTTCATATGCCAAAGAAGAAAAAAAGCCAGTCAGTCACTCAATAGTGTCTGACAGTGAAGTCTAGCAAGCTATCCTTGCATAATTTGAATATAAGGACACTGCTAACGTTTAAACTTCACAGATAGGACATAGACCTACATGACATATTCATAATTCCTGCAAAGTTATAGGGTAGAGTGCCCAGTATTCGGTCACTTAAGGGGAAATCACTAATATTTTGAATTCTTACCTCTTTTGTTCTGCAATCTACCCATCAAAAGAACAGAAAAATATTCCTCTAACAGGATTTAATAGTCACTTAAAATAAAGAATGATGATAAGAAAAATATTTCCGAAAGAAGACGGAGCATTTTTCTGCCCAGAATTCGGTCGCGCCGACTAGAATTCGGTCACGCGATTTGTGCGTGGAATCTCCGTTGCAAAGGAGCGAAGCGTATTTGCGCGCTATTTTCACACAATTGCGCGATAAAGCACTGATTGTCAATGCGTTGACCGAATACTGGACGAGCGATACCGCATGGCAAGGGTATCGTATAAATACCTCTTGCACATCGGCAAGTGCGTCATTTGCAAATTCGCTGCAATGGAGCGAACACGGAAGAGCTCCTCTTCACACACATACTAATGCAGGCGTCACTCTGTGGCCTGGACCCCCCCCCCCCCTCCTCAGGTCATCACCTTTCTTCACCTGAGCCAATTATTTGTAACCTCAGGGTTTCACCATCACTTCATGTGCTTTACAAAAAACAAAGGCAAAGCATCACTCTTATCAGCAAATGTGTTAGTCCAGGCTTCACCCTTTGAATTACTTGCATAGGTGATGCTTCACTTTTGTCAGTTTTACATAGGTGAGGCTTCACTTGTGTCAGTTTTCCATAGGTGAGGCTTCACTTTTGTAAGTTTTCGGCCGGTCTGAAGCTTCACCACTGTTTCACCATACTGGCCATTTGCATAGTTCAAGCTTCACCACTGCTGTGGCGTAATACCTTTGTGGAATACGTCAACATTGAAATCTCGCGAAAATATAGGCTAAGTTTTATGCACAGATTTCGTTAATAATCAATCGTAAAACAGGGTCGGAGTAGTACCGTCTCAAAATGATCGGAAAACTCTGAACTTTCTATTTTTTTTCAACTCACCTCGCAAAAACTTGGGGCCAAAACTTGGCACGATCTGCGCTGCGCATGCTGGGTACAATACCGACAGCTCGTAGGCTACTAGTCTCGTTTCCAGACTTGAGGCTGGCCTTTCAGGCACGTATACTGCGAATACTCACGCAACTAGTTATGTGTAGGAGACTAGTAGACTACTCGAAAACGATCTCGTGAAATCTCGAAATCAGTTTCGCTGGAGAAAAGTTTGGTGACCTCAGGACGATCACTCTGCGAGTGCATGAGTGACCGGAATAAAAATTAAATAGTTGTTTTGAAACGCACGATTTCGACATGATTTCGACATATTTTCGACATATTTTCGACGCGACCGGTAGTGGCTTCGATGTCACATCACCTGAACAAACAAGGCGACCGATTGGATTCGATGTCACATCACCAGAAAAAACAAATTACTCGTCAAAGCTTCACACATTTCATCAATTTGTATAGTAAAGCTTCACCCAATGAAGAAAAACGAACGTTAGGACTTCACTACAACAACAAATAGGTCAGGGTCAGGCTTAGGCGTCGAGTCGACGTCGATATTTGGCGACCTCTGAGGAGGGTGGGTCCAGGCCACAGAGTGACCCTTGCATAAATTCATTGCGATAGCACACGAAGTTGTTTCGCAATAGACTTCTACATAAGGCCTACTTTTTAACTTTTATTAATACATCCTTTTCATTTTTATGAACACATTGATGATTTTATTTCTTCAAAGATTTGTTTTCTTTCATTATAATGCTTTAACGCTTAAGCTTTTTTATTTTTATTTTTTCATTTTAGTAAAGAAAAAAAGTTACATGATATTGTATTATTTTACTGTATATATGTAAATACAAAACAAACAAGTTTTACATTCATATGTAAAAACAAATTAACAGAAAAAAAACTTGCCAAAGAATGGAACTAGGCTCGACTAGCACTTGTGCTAACTTCTAGTTCCCATTAACAACTTCACCTAAACATCTTTTGTACATTTAATAGTATGCAGATGTATGTCTACAAAATATCGTTCTAAAACCATTACTGTTCAATCGATATTACTCTTATGTTATGTATACATGTATCAGTATTATTTTTTTTTGTGCATTGTATGATTGTTCATATGTACTGTCATTATTGTGATGTGTTGTTGTTAATAAATTCAAATTCAAATAATATGGCTATGCATGTTAGCGCATGTGTAACAGAACGCGGAAGTGCAGAAAGTGGTGCGACACTGACCAATTTAGAGCTAAGTTGGAGATCTTTCCGGGGCCCTACATCTGATTTAATTTTGAGAGTTAAGAAAAGTTGTTCAGCTGCCTAATTTGTGCAAGTTTCGCGGCTCATTAATTATTTTTTAAATTGTTACAGCTGTTGAAACGGCTATCTGACCGAATACTGGGAATTGACCGAATACCGGGCGCGCTACCCTACTTAGACTCTATACAGAATTTGAGGTTGGCTGCAAAAGGGACATAGTAGTACCTTTAAAACCCGCCCGAGCCGTGCACGGCCGTATGAACAAAATTAATGAACTATAAAGATAATAAAAATGGATAATACAAACTTAAGTAGGCCTAGTCTATAGGATAGAATCATAGAGGCTAGAGAGAGAAAATGTCTCACCTCGAGTCGAGTCGCATCGGATCGAAATAATGACTTCATTTGGAAATAGTGAGCATGTGATCAATCACATGATCAGCAATGGCCTGAGATAGCCGGTTCGGTCGAAAGCTGATAGGCCTACGGTATTTCTGAACGAGCAGACTTCAACATTTCAGAATTCCATCTCCCCATTAAATAGATCGGGAACGATAACAGTTAGACCTTTAAGAATCAAGAAATTGTTTGACTTTAATAGACCTCTATACATTGGCGTATCGAGGGGTGGTTGGGTGTTCAAACACCCCAACCGCCCCCCCCCCCATTGGCAAACAGGGGCGGCTCCACAGGGGGGGGGGGCAGGGGGCGGCCCCCTATCATTTTCAAAAAAGCTAGGGAAGAGGAATGTGAGGAGAAAGAGGAAAAGGAGAGGGGAAAGGAAAGGAAAAGAAAAGAAAAGGAAGGAAGGCCAGGAGGAAGAGAACTATAAAATGTAAATTATGACCGGAGGGCGGAGGATATTTCGTTGAGTGGCATGGGGGGGGGGGGGGGAGAGGAACATTTTTGTCAGTGCCTCCTTTAGCAAACACAAAATATATACTCCGTAACCCCCTCCCCCACTGGTAATTATCGGAAGTAAAGGGGGCACTTAACTGTTATAGTGAAAAGAAGTAATTTAAAGCTCGTATATACCTGAAAAGATTCATTTACCAGAGACGAAAAGGGGCAATTATAAGAATGAAAAGGGGCATTTATAAGAAGGGAAAGGGTCTTTTTTTAATGGGGGCACCTATCATAAGTATGTGTGTGTGTAATTTATTTTTTACAGACGTGTATCAATCAGATATGACTATTTACGTCTGGAGACCAACTTTTAACGTCACCATCCGAAAGACGTGACTCAGTTTCGAACCTGCGTCCTGAATCAGTTTGTAACTTCCATTATAAGCTGGATTACAGGCGCACGCCACAACCACTTATTATACAGGAAGAAGGGTACCTGTAAAAAAATAAAAGGAGCGCTTGTCAAAGTAAAAGGGGCACCTCTCAGATTCGAATAGGGCAATTATCAGAGATGAAAAGGGGCACTTATTAAAATGGCACTTATGAAATGAAAAATGGACGAACGGAAAGTGGGAACCTGTTGAAGGAAAATGGGCAAGTGTCAGAATAAAAGGGACATTTATCAGAGTTGAAAAGGGGAAGGGGCACTTTTCCTATGTAAAAAGGGGCACTAATTCTTACAAAGTTACTGGAGGGCACTTTTCCAATGAAAAAAGTTGCACTTTTGGGTTACTTGAAAAAGTGGGGGTGCGCTGTCCCCCCCCCCCCTCTTTCCTCTGGGAGCGCCGCCTCTGCATTGGAGATTCGTTTTTCAACACACATTTCTTTCAGTATAGATCTATGCATGTCCATGAGTCAATGTAGGTGACCACAGTTCTAATTTCTCCATCATTCAAGTTCCTTTTGCTCTTTTTTTCCCTAATTTTCTATCCTTTCCCTTTCCTCTTTTCCGTCTCTCTTTTACTCTATTCTTCTTCTTTGAATTAAAAGGGGTAATGTAACCCCCCCCCCCCTCCCCCATTTGCGAGCCTACGCCCTTGTTTCCTTGTGCATAGTCTGTCGACCATGCCAGATTGGATTATTTTGTTTCTTTTCTGTTCAGCCTGTTCAAAGACGTAATAGCATACATGTAATTGTAAATCAATTTTGTTCCGTAACTTCAGCCCATCTCCATTATGTCCCACTCGTTCCTTTTCTCGTGGTAAAGACGCTTTTTTAATATTCACTGCCAATTTTATGCTTAATTTCGCGCATTATATTATGGATGATGCAGTTCATGAGCATGATGAGTCACATAATTCAATAGAGTCAGAGAGAGACGGAGAATCAGGTGAAAATTTTGTTGGAAAACGTCCGAAATTCAGGTTCACTTCTATCGTCGGCGCGTCTGAAATTTTGAGTGAAGAAGAAATTCGACGGGAGACCGTTCAGCTCGATCGGATCACATTGGTGCAAGTGAAACAGGACGAGTCGCGCGCTGAGTGGAAGATTCTTAGAGATGTATGCCAGGATATGTTAGCGTGTTTACAGTGGCTAGCCCGAAGGAGATTGATTTCAAACACTTACATCTGTCCAAAGTGCAGACAGAATTGCTTGTTTCAGCTGCGAGGCGACCGGAAAGACAAATACAACTGGAAGTGCAACCCCTGTAACTTTAAGAAGAGCGTTAGAGAAGGATCTTTCTTCGCAGGAAGTCATCTCAGCTTGCCGACGATTCTTCGGCTGATTCATCTTTGGACCCTGAAAACGAAGCACTGTGACGTGCAAGATCAGCTGTGCATAAAGCAACGGCATACCATCGTTGATTGGTTCGCGTTTATCCGAGAGATTTGTGCTCGTAAGGTTCTTGACACTCCACAACACATTGGAGGACTGCATGAGGAAACTCTTGAAGGAATAGTTGTTTATTTTGATATCTTTAACTTCACCCATTTACGCAATAGGAAACAGGAAACCTACTGGGTCGTGCTCGGCATAGAGAGCGGCTCAGATCGCTATTTCGTGGTTCCGATCGATACCTGCAGGCCTGCTGCTATTGTTGCGGTTTTACAACAATACGTTGAGCTTGGCTCTATCCTCATCGGTCGACCCTTTGAACACAACGCTTCTTCTACGGCAACCGATTACCCAATACCCCATGAGCTTATGAAATTCGCTGCCGATTACTCTGTTACTTTAGACTTGAACTCTGACTATCCAACCTTAGCATCGTCAGTCTATGACATCCAGGAAACTGAGCTTTGGAAATTGATCAGACGTCGTTACAAGAGCAAGAGTGATCTTTTCTGCGAGGAACCAACGAGTACTTCTCTCTTTCAGTCTTATATCCAGGAAGCCATATGGA
Source organism: Strongylocentrotus droebachiensis (assembly GCA_035222895.1). NCBI lineage: Eukaryota > Metazoa > Echinodermata > Echinoidea > Camarodonta > Strongylocentrotidae > Strongylocentrotus > Strongylocentrotus droebachiensis. The sequence continues at coordinate 206,834 of JAVYIG010001637.1, forward strand.
GACGGATGAGCTCCGATTCTGAAGACCTATTCTCAGCAATGATTGCTGATATTGGCAATTATTACCCAGTTTAGTATTCAAATTTATAAAGAAACTGATCCCTTCTTCTGCTTCTTCTTCTTCTGTTTTGGCTTATTGGCGATTAGTCAGGTGTGACTATTATCGCCAAAATACTTTACGTCACATAATTATATCTCTCATTTTATATCTCAGATTATATCTCCCACTAAAGTTAAGGTAAAGGATATAATCTTTTTCATCATCATTTGACTAACCCTAAAGTTTGAGAAGAAAACGTTCTTTATTATCATCTAAAAGATTTATTGAAATTATGAAGGAGAAAATCTTCTTTATCATCATTTGAACAAAGATTGGGACTCAGAAGGCTTCATGTAAAAAGATACTTTTCATCTGAAGAAGGAATAACTGATGAGGATAATATCTTCTTGATAAGATTAAGAGTGAGAAAGATAATAACTTTCAATCAGCTGAAGGAAAAGGTTGAATAGAAGAGGAACACCAGAACACCCAAGGACTTCTTTCATGATCTGAAAGAAAGATTGTGGAGGTCGTAAGTTCTTCTACAGCTGTTCAGATCCTTCCTGGAGAGACTCCAAAATGAGCGAGAGGAACTTCCGCTCTCATTACTACGAGAAGGTTGGATTCAGAGGAGTGGAGGAGAAGAAGTCTCTGGAGATCCTCCTCAGTGAAGACCCTGTGGGTAAGAACTAGGACCCATTTCACAAAACATTTTTCCAATGACAAATTACAAAAATCTGCTGATAACCAATCGGAAGCAAGGATTTCAGTAGCTTATAACAAAAACTGTCATTTGTCACTGATGACAAGTTATATGAAACGCCCCCCTGCAAGAAACCATCTTGAGTAATCCAACCAGTTTATTGACCTGTCACCACTTAGAGTTAAAAACCTACTAATACACATGTATGTGATATACAAATATAGGATAGTTAGCTGGCAACTAGTAGGGTTTTATAAATATGGGACCAGTCACCAGTAGGGTGGGGGGGGGGGGGGGGGACAATATATTTTTTAAATTTGTTAATGAAAGTCCAGAGAGATTTAGCTCTGGAAGCTCAAAGTGCTTAGAAAGGTAGGCACTTTTTATCCAAGGTTGGCTTGAGGGAAGTGATTCCGCACGGAAAGGTCACGCAGATCATGAATATTCAATAGCACAAACCCCGCTCTACGTGAAATGAATATTTATCAAGTCCCGGCCAATCATGTACCACCACACAATGCACAGAGTGAGCATATGCAGGGGGAGGAGCAAGTACTATGTATTGTGCACATTGTGCGCAGGTGTGATGTCATCCCACCTACCTACTTTTGGTGGTACTCGACTCATAAATGCATCACAAGGAATATCCCTTGGGCCGGGGATGGGCAGTTTATGAAACCTCTTGGTATTCTCACTCACTCACGCAAGACAAAAATGCAAGATAGGGTTCTGGTGCTTATAATACCTCCACATAGACCCTGTAGGTGCACCGGCCTCGATCATTTAACTGAACACATGATTTTTTTGGTTAATGAAGTCTCACCCTACACTCTCCTCATCTCACTCGAGACTTGGCTCATTTGTCTCCTAACACATTCCGAGTGCTATGCTTATGAAACCTCTCCCTACACTCCCCTCATCTCACTCTAGACTTGTCTCATTTGTCTCCCCTTGTAAAAAAGTACTGCAAGTACTGCGGTGTTACTGCAGTAGTACTGCAGTAATACTGCAGTAGTACTGCAGTACCTGTAGTACATATGTGGTACTTGTAGTACCTGTGGTATTACTGCAGTACTACTGCGGTACTACTGCAGTAATACCGCAGTAGTACTGCAGTATCTGTAGTACATATGTGGTACTTGTAGTACCTGTGGTATTACTGCAGTACTACTGCGGTACTACTGCAGTAATACTGCAGTAGTACTGCGGTACTTGTAGTACCTGTGGTATAACTGCAGTACTACTGCGGTACTACTGCAGTACTACTGCGGTACTACTGCAGTACTATTGCAGTACCTGTAGTACATATGTGGTACTTGTAGTACCTGTGGTATTACTGCAGTATTACTGCGGTACTACTGCATTATTACTCCAGTATTATTGCACAATTTGCAGTACCCATGGTACTACTGCAGTACTACTACTGTACTGCCGTAGTACTCGCAGTACAATCTGCGGTACATGGTACTACTGCGGTACTACTGCAGTAATACCGTAGTACAATCTGCGGTATATACCATGGTATACTCTTTTTAACCTATAAATAATTAATTTGATAACTATAGATTCTACATATTTCTTGCTATTTTGTCCCTATTCTTTTCGACTTTTGAGATGTCGTCCTATTTTGTTTATTATGTTTCTGGATTTAGATTGTTCTCACTGCCCATTTTCTTCCTATTTTTTTGTACGTTTCTGGACTTGTATTTTTCTGACCCATTTTTTACTTATGTTTCTGGACTTCTGAACTAGTTTTTAATCTTTCATTATTTCCTGGCTATTTACCTTATATTATCAATACTTCTTTACAATTTATTAGATTTTGCTAGTTGCCTTTAATTTCTTATACTTTGGGGGCTTTCTTCCACTTGCTGTATTCGATATACCGGTATATACTTTAAGAAATCATTTACCAACATTTGTTTGTCAATATATCATAAAAAACAACAGCATGTAACAACTACTTTTAAGTTTGTTTGTCATTTTGTTGGCTCCTTTCCATTTCCTTTATTAATGTACCATCATTCTTCTGTAATTAGTTATTTATTCCTTACTTCCGTCATTTTATATCTATATTTCTGGCATCTCTAATATTTAATTTTTTCTAGCTCTTACCATTTTATATTTGTGTAATTTCTTTCAATTTCTTTAATACTTCTACATGGTATTGATAGATTTTTTTTGCGGGGAGGGGGTGGTCATAAATTACACTATTTTAGAGACGGCCCTTCAAAACAATCTACCTAAACTGTTAAAAACCCAGGAAATTAGCCAGGAAATAATGTTTCGATGGTTGCCCACCATCAAATTATGTTTGTTTTTAAACATTCAGTATTAGAAGAAATTCAACAAATTGATATTGATAGTATGTCTTTTTGTGTAAATACAAATGAGTTCAAAGATGATTCAAAGAAATGCCCTCAGAACTCGACTTTCCTTCAATATGGGAGCATAATTTGATTGAATGATCATTTAATTAATTAAGATTTTTCTGATTTTATCTTTGAATTAAATGATCTATCTGTCTATTTTAATCTGAATCAAGTAAAAAGGTATCTTATTAGCAAAATAATTTGCTAACTACTCCATTGTTTTGATGACCTTGAACTGATCCGATAAGATTGAATTGTAACAATTTTCCCCAAAATAAATTTACAATTATTAGTGTGTTTGCTGCCATCTAGTGGTAGAGTCCGAACATGCACTTGATTTTCAAATTCAAACCGGATTGAGAGATCTAGCTACCGGCAGATTGTACAGCAGCTTTTCAGTCATTTGCCGTTTTGCCAAATTTGTCTTCCTTTAAAACCCAGAGTATAGGGGGTAAGGATTAGATTTGCACCAGCAAAGAAGAATTTTAAGAATATTTCAGAGCAAGAATTGAGGAGAGATCCAACTCGAAGTCGAAGCAAAATTTCACCAAGCTCTCATACACCATGTACACTGATGACTGTGTACTAGATCTACACTACAGTCCCACACAGCCACTCATGTGTGCAGAAAACGATCAACCTCGCTTTGCACTGGACTGCTATAAGCTGCTTGAGCTACTTTAAAGATCATCATTTCCAGGAGGTGAGTAATAAGATTACACATAATACAGAATTATGTTTGCTTTCTGTAAAAATTAGGAAATTTGATTAAGTAGAGTAAAGGAGGAGGTAATCGGTCCGTTGCTGGTTTTCGGCCGGTCCGTTGCCGCCACGCTGGAACTGGAAGCATGGTAAAATATAGCATATCACATATCCCACACATACCATAACATGCCAGAGTCACTGAAGAACCACATTTGCAATGGAAAATATATCCTTTAATATCACATTTTAGCGATGTAATCGGCGGTCCCGCTACCTGAATCTGAAAATCAAGTATTTTATGTGTGTCTGTAAGGAATATGGGTACCATAAAATAAGCTGTATTTCAAGTATTTTTCAGATTTGGAGCCCGATTTTGTGTGAGTCGCAAGCTCAAAAGTATCTCATCGCATGTATTAAATCAATGCAGCCGCTAGCCGGATACCGCAACGCACACACAAGCACACACACTAATTCAGATTCCAATTTCCGATCACCGCAGAGGTAGTTTTCGGCACGGCGAGCTCCGGCGTGGGATACCTGCTCCAGCCCCTAGTGATATAGATCAGCAAGGAAACGCATGGCGCGCTTGCTTGCTTCCTATTGACTTTGTACATGCGGCCAAATACTGCCTCGCTGGGCCGATAACTACCTCCGAAACAGCGAAAATGGAAATGAATATTGTCATGGCAATTCATGATTTTTTTTCTGGGATTCTTTTTTGGTTAAATAATAATAGTATTTGCTTCATGATTTGAACAAGAAATGATAATAAATAGGAAGCAATGAGTAAAAAAAATAGGATTTTGTCTTAAGTGTCCGAAAACCCCCTCCTTTACTCTAGATCTCATTCTTCATCTTACTTTTGATTTTTTGTAAATTTTGTTCATAAAAAAATCCAAACGGATCGCAATTGATGATGATGGTAGATTTACTAGATTATATTCCCTACTGTACAATACTGCGTTTATGAAAAGGATTCAAATAGCGGCTGAGCGGGTTGGGTCACATGTTTTCTCAATGTAAATACTATAAAAAAAAAAATGGCAAAGTTGATTCTTAGAAGTTAGAGAATCATACATTGTGTTGTGATTTTTGTTTCTCCATCACAATCGCGCATTCATATGGTTGTGCAGACGTGCACATGTACATGTAAGTGCATGCATCATTCATGTAGTGATCTGTCCAGTGATCATAGTAGGAAAGTAGCTAATAAGCCCGGTCCCCTCACGCCGGGGTTGGAGGGACCACAATGGTGTTCCCAAAATCTCTGGTGAAGGGGTAGTTTTAACGCAACAAAGTCTGGCCTGTATTGACTTATATTACACACCAGAGATAGGGGGGTGCTTTAAAAAATCTGGCCCTTATTGACATTACACACAGGAGATGAGGGGGGGGGGGGGGGGGGAGGGGGGAACATGTATACGCGTACCCTAAATAACACTGAGTGGGGGAGGGCAGGCTCATCAGTCATCATAATTCATACATGTACATGTATATAGTCATTCGGGCATCTCATCTCGTGAATTTGCAAAGAATGCAAGTACAGTTGTAGTTGTAGTTTTTATATGAATTTCATTTGTAGAGTGTATGCCACGTTTAACTCATAATTTTTGCTAGATTCAATTTGAGAGCATAATAGACTTTTTTATTTATTTTACAGGGTACATGCATCTTCGGCTGCGGGAAAGTCATCAACGTGGACTGTGTGGCACTGGCACCCTCGTCTTCCACTGAACATGCAGTCTTAATTTGTAAGACTAAACTGTCCAACACACATCGAGGAAATTATGCAAGACATGGGTGAGAGTGTGAGAATTCATCTGTATGGGATCCCTATAGTGGAAACTGGAAAGCTTTTCATTATGCCAGTTATGCCGACCAACAGACATTCAGCAAGAATCTGAGAAATTAATCTTCAATACACAGCTTTTCAGTACCAAGAAAATCTCAGCGACTTCAATCAGGTGATTTTTAAGAGCGATTTTTGTTTCGGTTATTTCAAGCAAAACTTTTAAATTTGCCGCACAGATGTGACGTTTACGTCTCTGTCTGCGTTGCGAGGACCCTACGTCACAACAAATGTTGCGCAATGCATTGTGAGGAGAACCAGCTCGATGATTAACTCGTTTTTTGTTCACTAAAGCCTTACTGCACTACTTGTAGCTACATGTACTTGTACCCTCTATATAGAAAACTTCCCTAATCGGTGCTTGTTGGTCCCCCATGATCCTCTATTTCTTATGTTATTTGAGAATTGAGAGCTGAGTTGATGAGATAGCCACCTGTCAGTTACCTCGCTGTTTGGTCTAATCCCTTCTGGCAAAACTAGTACAGATGGCCTTTAAACAAAATTATCAAAAATAAGTCTGAGCACCATTTTCCAAAACCAAGATATTTTTGGCCTTTATAGACTTTTGTCTATCTAATCGACTCAACATTTCAGTGGAGTGGACTTGTACTTAACACTCATTAAATTGTAAAGGATGTGAACTTCTTTATGTGTATATTGAAAAATGTATACCTTTGCCTTCACATGTATTCATTTATACCGGTACATGTACATAATTTTAAAGAATTCTTTTTTAGACTATTTATTTTTGTCATGACATTTCATTGAAACTTGCCAGATAGCCTTGCTACTGGTATGATGTAACCCCTTATAGTCATCTTTAAGCTGTTCAATAATGGTTCACGTTTATCTGCCAGTTTTACCAGTATTTTATCAGCAAAAATAGATATGTTCGTGTAGTCCCATATTAACATCTTTCTGTGTACAGTGCTTGTATCTTGTGACTTGTAAAGTCTTGGCCAAATTTCTTATCATTTTGATGATTCCAGCATCCAGAACCTAGCTTGCAGTACACACCAAGAAATATGCTAGATGATCAACCTTCACTTAATGCAATCTTTCATTGTGTGCTGAAACTAACTTGTTTTCAAGATAATATATATTTGCTGTAATTACTTTGTAAGTAAGAGTAGTAAAATTCCACTTGCCTGGTTAAAATGTCATCTTTAGTAGTTTCCTCTTTACCATCGGTTATGTTATATTCTTTTTTATATCCTGCATCAAAAATTTGTTGGCTTTTGATTGGTTGAGAGCTCGTCACATGACCAGAAATATTTGAACTATTTTTAGAAAGTACTATGAGAGTACTATTTGGGAGTTTTTTTTGAATTTTTTCTAATCTTAATTTAATGAAAACAACATAATTTAAATCTTTTTAGATAAAAATTGACATTTTTTTTTTCTAAATTTGTTTTTCTTCCCAAAAATGTTTTTTTTTTTTTCCTTTTTTTTTCTTCAATAAAATAATTTTTTGATGCAGGATATTAAAGAAATATACATGCCTCTATTCGAGGTACTGGTTAACACTATGGGCCTCGGTGACTCCAAAAGTACCATTTGCTTCGGGGCTAGCACTATGCCCCTCAGCAAATAGTACTATTGGAGTCACCTCTTGCGCATACAGTAGTTTTAACCAGAACCTCTCAAGACAGTGTATATTTGTATAATATAATATACATGTAACCTAGCTAAAATAGTTTAATTTTGTTCAAAATGTGAGATTCAGGATTTTAGTATTTCCTAATGTAATTTTGAGCGTCAGAAATCATGTGTACATGTCATGTAGATATAATGAAAATAATAATTTTACAGCGTTTCAATAGACGCTGTTCTTTGTAGTGGCCCATTTCTCCCTCACTTTAAATCTGCTTCAGCAATGTTCTAAATCTTGGGTGCTCGTTTTGAGAGGGTTTATTTATTTGAAAAATTACGCACCATTTTAAAGTAATGACTTCTACTTTAATGTCATGTGCAAATTAGCACAATCCTTTTTCCCAACCTATTGGTTGTTTCGTGGTGTAAGGCATTATATGACAATGTCCAGTATGATAGATATTGATAGAAGTACATGTATATTATCTGTTGCAAATTGTTTTTGTTTTTTTGTAACTTGGACATTGTTTTTTTTTTTGGTTCATAATAATCAGAGTACATGTAGTTTCATATGTTATAGTTCTATTTACTTGCCCTATCGAAGACTGTGAATACAACAATCAGTCAATGTGTATGAAGCTGGAAAAAAAAATTTCCAAGATGTTATTGCAGTTTCAGAAATGGATATTTGATATATATGTAAAAATTAATTTGCTAGGTAAAAAGGCATCTGTGGTCAACTTCCACGTTCTTTTTAGATTACATTGTTTTGTATGGTCACATAACAAACAATTATCAAATATTCAAGGAAAAAGTTTGTTTTCCTATTGTAATGTTTTTGTTGCAGCTCAGATACAGATATTATACAGTTGTTTTTCATGTAAAGCATGATATCTGCCTTTCACAAAGAGTTTAAGTAATTCATAGAGCAATCTGTCATTTTGTGTGAAGCTAAAACTTGTTAGTCATAGTAGTTTGAAAGTACAATATTAAAGTAGAGAAAATAGTTAAATACCTAAACAAATGTACATAATTACATGTACCTTAAAAATAAACTTTGTTATGATATGAAATTCTTTTTTGAATATTTTCTTATTGTTGTTAAAAAGTTCATTAATTTGTGATTGTTCTTGTATCGTGTGAAAAGGATGTGCACAGGTTAATCAAAGCCAGCTCTGCAGTTGAAAACCTAAGTAATTTACCGGATATAACTACATTTATTTCTGATCATAATATTGCACTGTTGACACGAAATGTGCTGAACAATTGTATTTCTTCTGAACTGGCTTTGTTTTTTCTCCCTGCTCTACAGTGTGAAAACTGAAAACAGTATGTAGTATGTACACAATTTTTAATGTTCAGATATTTCCTGGAGGACATTCAGAATGTTCAGTACAAGTGATCCAGTAGTACCGCAGTGGTTCTGAAGTACAAGTACAGCGGAAGTACCGCAGAAGTACTGCAGTACAAGTACCGCAGTAGTACCGCAGTAGTACTGCAGTACGGGAACCGCGGAAGTACTGCAGTAGTACCGCAGTAGTACTGCAGTACAAGTACCGGGGAAGTACTTCAGAAGTACCGCGGTAGTACCGCAGTAGTACCGCGAAAGTACTGCAGTAAAAGTACCGCGGTAGTACCGCGGTAGTACTGCAGTACAAGTACCGCAAAAGTACCGCAGTACAAGTACCGCGGTAGCACCGAGGTAGTACCGCGGTAGTACTGCGGTAGTATCGCGGTAGTACCGCGAAAGTACTGCAGTACAAGTACCGCGAAAGTACCGCAGTAAAAGTACCGCGGTAGTACCGCAGTAGTACCGCGGAAGTACTGCAGGGCAAGTACCGCGGAAGTACTGCAGGACAAGTACCGCGGAAATACCGCGGTAGTACCGCAGTAATACCGCGGTAGTACCGCAGTAATACCGCGGTAGTACTGCAGTAATTGTTCCGCGGTACTACCGCAGTACATATACTGCGAAAAGCGTCCAATTTACCGGAGTAAATGTACTGCGAGTACCGCAGTACACTACCGCAGTACTTGTACTGCGGTAGTACTGCGGTACTACCGCAGTAATACCGCAGTACTTTTTCACAAGGGTCCTAACACATTCCTAGTGCTATGCTTATGAAACCGGCCTCTCCCTACACTCCCCTCATCTCACTCTATACTTGGCTCATTTGTCTCAAAACACATTCCTAGTGCTAGGCTTATGAAACCTCACCCTACACTCCCCTCATCTCACTCTAGACTTGGCTCATTTGTCTCCTAACACATTCCTAGTGCTAGGCTTATGAAACCTCACCCTACACTCCCCTCGTCTCACTCTAGACTTGGTTCATTTGTTTCAAAACACTTTCCTAGTGCTATATGCTTATGAAACCTCTCCCTACACTCCCCTCATCTCACTCTAGACTTGGTTCATTTGTCTCAAACAACTTTCATAGGGCTAGGCTTATGAAACCTCGCCCTACACTCCCCTCATCTCACTCTAGACTTGGCTCATTTGTAAATCACTTTCCTAGTGCTATGCTTATGAAGCCTCTCTCTACACTCCCCTCATCTCACTCTAGACTTGGTTCATTTGTCTCAAACAACTTTCATAGGGCAAGGCTTATGAAACCTCACCCTACACTCCCCTCATCTCACTCTAGACTTGGCTCATTTGTATCAAAACACTTTCCTAGTGCTATATGCTTATGAAGCCTCTCCATACATTCTCCCCATCTCACTAGACTTGGTTCATTTGTCTCAAAACACTTTCCTAGGGCTAGGCTTATGAAACCTCACCCTACACTCCCCTTATCTCACTCTAGACTTGGTTCATTTGTCTCAAACAACTTTCAAAGGGCAAGGCTTATGGAACCTCACCCTACACTCCCCTCATCTCACTCTAAACTTGGCTCAATTGTCTCAAAACACATTTATAGGGCTAGGCTTATGGAACCTCACCCTACACTCCCCTCATCTCACTCTAAACTTGGCTCAATTGTCTCAAAACACATTTATAGGGCTAGGCTTATGAAACCTCACCCTACACTCCCCTCATCTCACTCTAGACTTGGTTCATTTGTCTCATAACAACTTTCATAGGGCAAGGCTTATGAAACCTCGCCCTACACTCCCCTCATCTCACTCTAGACTTGGCTCATTTGTATCAAAACACTTTCCTAGTGCTATGCTTATGAAGCCTCTCTCTACACTCCCCTCATCTCACTCTAGACTTGGTTCATTTGTCTCAAAACACTTTCCTAGGGCTAGGCTTATGAAACCTCACCCTACACTCCCCTCATCTCACTCTAGACTTGGTTCATTTGTCTCAAACAACTTTCAAAGGGCAAGGCTTATGGAACCTCACCCTACACTCCCCTCATCTCACTCTAAACTTGGCTCAATTGTCTCAAAACACATTTATAGGGCTAGGCTTATGGAACCTCACCCTACACTCCCCTCATCTCACTCTAAACTTGGCTCAATTGTCTCAAAACACATTTATAGGGCTAGGCTTATGAAACCTCACCCTACACTCCCCTCATCTCACTCTAGACTTGGTTCATTTGTCTCATAACAACTTTCATAGGGCAAGGCTTATGAAACCTCACCCTACACTCCCCTCATCTCACTCTAGACTTGGCTCATTTGTATCAAAACACTTTCCTAGTGCTATGCTTATGAAGCCTCTCTCTACACTCCCCTCATCTCACTCTAGACTTGGTTCGTTTGTCTCAAAACACTTTCCTAGGGCTAGGCTTATGAAACCTCACCCTACACTCCCCTCATCTCACTCTAGACTTGGTTCATTTGTCTCAAACAACTTTCAAAGGGCAAGGCTTATGGAACCTCACCCTACACTCCCCTCATCTCACTCTAAACTTGGCTCAATTGTCTCAAAACACATTTATAGGGCTAGGCTTATGAAACCTCACCCTACACTCCCCTCATCTCACTCTAGACTTGGTTCATTTGTCTCATAACAACTTTCATAGGGCAAGGCTTATGAAACCACGCCCTACACTCCCCTCATCTCACTCTAGACTTGGCTCATTTGTATCAAAACACTTTCCTAGTGCTATGCTTATGAAGCCTCTCTCTACACTCCCCTCATCTCACTCTAGACTTGGTTCATTTGTCTCAAACAACTTTCATAGGGCAAGGTTTATGAAACCTCGCCCTACACTCCCCTCATCTCACTCTAGACTTGGCTCATTTGTATCAAAACACTTTCCTAGTGCTATGCTTTTGAAACCTCTCCCTACACTCCCCTCATCTCAATATAGACTTGGCTCATTTGTCTCCTAACACATTCCTAGTGCTAGGCTTATGAAACCTCACCCTACACTCCCCTCGTCTCACTCTAGACTTGGTTCATTTGTCTCAAAACACTTTCCTAGTGCTATGCTTATGAAACCTCACCCTACACTCCCCTCGTCTCACTCTAGACTTGGTTCATTTGTCTCAAAACACTTTCCTAGTGCTATGCTTACGAAACCTCACCCTACACTCCCCTCATCTCACTCTAAACTTGGTTCATTTGTCTCAAAACACATTCCTAGGGCTAGGCTTATGAAACCTCACCCTACACTCCCCTCATCTCACTCTAAACTTGGCTCATTTGTCTCAAAACACATTCCTAGTGCTATGCTTATGAAACCTCACCCTACACTCCCCTCATCTCACTCTAGACTTGGCTCATTTGTCTCCTAACACATTCCTAGTGCTATGCTTATGAAACCTCGCCCTACACTCCCCTCATCTCACTAGACTTGGTTCATTTCTCTCCCAACACATTACTACGGCTAGGCTTAAAAAAACCTCACCTGTACGTCCCCTCATTACTTTTGGTTCATCTTTTCTCTCTTTTTTTCTTTTTTACAGAAATACAATCATAAAAGTTTTGCTCCATATTGTTCTCCTACATGTATTAAACTGATGCAGGAATTAAAACAAATGTTATTTTCATTCAATTTCCTGTTTAAATGGGGAAAAGAATTTGTGTATTAACATAATTGTGGGAATGATACTTATGGGTGTTTTTTTGTTTGTGTGTGAATGTATTTGTGGTATATTTGTATTGTTTTGATATTAGTTAATTGGGTGCATTGTATGCATTGTATCAATAGTTTATCGTAAATATTAATACAGCGTGTAAAAAAAAAATGTTACACTTCCAAAAGTTGAAATGTAAGTTTCACAATTTTTGTTTAAGTGTAACTTTTTTTTGATACACACTGTATAATTGAAGGGTGTAATTACTGCATTTATCTCACATACGATAGCGTTTAGATCAAAAAGTTCTTTCATGAAATATTACTTTTATTGTAAGTCATGTTGAATATGCGGTAACAAGATCATACAGTATGACAGCATGCAATTATAAAATGTTAAGTTGAAATGACTTACTATCATGGTAATATTTACAGTGCAAAAAATGAGTTTCTACCAATTCTGTTTACCCACTGTAACACCTAATTGTATTTTCTTTACCCTAACTGAACCGGGCTATTTTGAGCTTTCAATAAGGCAGTCATACGACAAAAAAAATAAAAGATACATACAAAAGCTGATATACCTTAGAACACAGGCATGGAGGCCGGTTCAATGAAAACAAATATAGAACATTAAACATCGATCTTTGATGTCTGAGCCTATGACATTTAGAGAATGCAACAGTTTTGAAAATCATGCTATGAATATAAAAAATCAAGATATTCGCATGGACAAACATCACATATTTATTAAACTTAACCCTACACAGGTCAGGGGGGGGGGGGGGGAGCAGAATTGGCCCCGCCCCTTGACTTTTGACACTACTTGCTGCAAAATTAGACACACTGTTACAGACTTTATTTAGATAACATTACGTAATCAAATGTCAGCTCAAAACTGTTATGGGTCTGTGTACAAAACATATTGAACATTCCATTTTCAGCTCAGTTAACATCATTTAAACTACGTAATTGGGATTTGGTGAAACGAGGTAAAGGCATCATATCTCCCTTGCCAAAACTTTTACACACATATCCTTTTGTGAATTAAACATTACATACAACAGTACATTTATCCATTATCTAGAGTTATGTGCGTTCAATAACATTATATACATGTATTAACCCTTACTTACACTGTTTCATATTTCTCCCAAAACTGTTTACAGGTTTCGTATTATATTCTTTTTCGCAAAGAAATAATGCCCATAAGGTACCAAGACAAGGGCCGAGGAAAACGGCCACACCCATAGAACTTTACTACCCTGATATACCAAATTATAGTAAGTTTCTTGTGGTGAATATATTGTAATTTACTGCCATAAGTGAATTCTTCACACATTTATTATATTTTGCTGGATAATCACGACCTGTGATTGTGGCACATCCTCATTGGCAACACAGAGGCAACACAGAGGCATATTACAGATATGTTAACAATGAAAGTTTGAACACAAGCTATATGCATGTCAATCAAGTTTTTTTCTTTTTAAATCTTACTCTGCTGATATGATATTAATACCAGCATATCATCAAATAAAATTCAATTGTCTTATTCAAAAATTGAAATCCACAAATCAATTCAAGGCAATATACTTATGCTAAACTACATACATTCAATTGTTCTGATCTTTTGCTCTAACTGCTAATTGAAATTGTTTAGCATAACCATTACATTCAGATCACAGTTGGAATGTGTCTCCAAAAATCACATAGAAGATCACAATTCTAGCATCTAAAGTTCGCCTATTTGCAGATGATGCAATTTCCTACATGACCATTGACAACCAACATCATGCACAAAATCTTCCAACAAGATCTCAACCGAATTGGAAACTGGGCTGATTAATGGATGATGGTTTTGAATACAGACAAATGCAAGGTACCAACGATCTCCAGGAAAAGAAGCAATGTTCAACATCAGCTGAATAACGTACAGGCCCCTTGAAACTGTTGAATCTGCGAAGTACCTGGGTGTAACTATCACTTCTGATCTCAAGTGGACACAACATATTAGTAATACTACCAACAAAGCAAATAACGTCCTTGCTTTCCCAAGACGCAACCTGCGCGTAAAATCTGCTGACCTTAAAGCCACTGCATTCAAAACCTTGGTTCTACCGATTGTGGAGTATGCTTCCTCTGTTTGGGACCCAGCTTCTAAGAACCTCATTCACAAATTGGAAATGGTGCAGAGAAGAGCTGCGAGATTCACCCTAAATCGTTACCATAATACATCAAGTGTCAGTAACATGCTAAATGAACTTGATTGGACCTCACTGCAAGAACGCAGAGAACACGACAGACTGACCATGATGTACAAAATACATAACAACCATGTTCATCTTTCAGGAAATGACTACCGGGTATATCAATTACCCAGTTGACGAGAGCCACCAAACCGCATTGTAGAAACTAAGAATGGGTCTTAGAATCTCTGCAATCTGATTGGTCGAGAGCTGTGCGTTGATTTTTACTGGCAACACGCTCGATAACAACTTTTGATTACGATCACTGGCGACAGCCGCTATCGCTATCGAGGTCACCGCGCAAGATAGATGCTAAATTTGGCATGTGGCCAGTATTTTGGCCAATATTTGACCGCCATTCTACAAAACAGATGATGCACATGTTTTTCGTGGGTCAGTAGGAATTGTGTCCTTCATATACATGTGATGTAAATATTTGTAAATATACTGTATAATAAATTATTGAAAATATCACTCAAATGAACATAGATTGCGGTCATTACACACATTAAGGATTCTGCAAGAATCTTCAATCTTGAAGGAGGTACCCATAACCAGAAGAAGAAGAAGAATCCAACCTTTTTTTCCAGTCTCTGTTGCTTCTGGAGGGAGCCCTCTATTTGTATTGTTCTTGGTCTGATTTTAAAACCTTAAAAAACAAGGTGATAGTCATAATGTGTCTCGCCCTCTTTGCGCTTCAAACCAAGTTTGGTTAGAATCTGACCAATAACAGGAGTTATTTGATATTTTAGAAACTTGCAGATAATACTTAACATTGGACCCCAAATGACTTTTGACCCCACCAACATATGAAGGTCCCCAGGTACCAGGTCCCCTTAGTGCATCTACCATCTAAGTTTGGTTGAAATTGGACATATGGCTGCAAAGTTATTAGAGTTTATTTAGCGTTACGGACGGACAACCAACCGGATGAACGGACGGACATTTGGATTCCTTAGTCTCCCCACAAAATGTTGAGGTTAATCTGCTGTAAAAATTTAGTAGGTAATTGATAAATGATCGCATAATCATTGTTACATGTACTATTGTACAACGAAGGCAAAATCTTTTTTATTCTTTATTTGGTGAGAAACTGAAACATTTTGCCAACATGAGTGATTAGGAAAACCTGTCACATAGACCAAATCCCCTTCCTGCCTCGTGACCATTTTGTGAAGTCCTTTCCATGAACTTTTTCTTTGAAGTCTTGAGCATCTACCAGAATAAACATTTTAACATAGGACCATCTGAGAGGAAGGCACAAGACATTTTATATATCCATGTTGGCTCAAAAATTGACGAGAATCAGCATTTTCCATATATTTTGTGTACAAACACATGAAATTTACTCTGCATATACTTTTTTTCCTACATGTTGTGTTTCAGACATTGAGATATATAAATCCAAATAAGAATTTAGTGAACCCTCCTTTCCTATTTTGATACAATGTTTTAACCCTAAAAAGCCCAATTTATTTCGAGCTGTTCATGACAGAGGGGGGGGGGGGGGGGGGGGGGGGGGGGAGGGGGAGGGGTTGTAACAACACTCACTTTGGCATCAGATTACACTTTTAAAGGGGAAGTCCACCCTGAAAAATAAGTTGGTTTTAATAAGAATGAGAGAAATATATCAGTGAAGGTTTGACAAAAACTCATGAAAGGATAACAAAGTTTAAATTGTTTAAGTTTTAATTTTATGACGTCACTTGCAAGCTGCTCTCCCAGAGGTTGGGTACTGTAATTTCCATAAATTGCCCTTTTTTTTCATGGTTCTTGATGAAGGAATGGATCTATTTCATAGAGGTGTGTATAAAAACATGTGTCTGATAATATATCGAATGCACAGGTAAAATAATTTGTATTATTCTGAGAAAATGGCAATTTTTGGAATTTACAGTACACAACGTATGGGAAAGCAGCTCGCATGTGACGTCACAAAATTAAAACTTTAAAAATTATTAAGTTTTGTATCCTTTATCGGATTTCCGTCAAACCTTCACTGATACGTTTCTCTTAATGTTCTGCTTTTATTAAAAACAACTTAATCAGGTTGGAGTTTCCCTTTAAGTGACTTCATTCATATTGCGCTTTACAAATCGAACAGACATAGTCTCCTTCAGGAGGCTTGCATATTTGGACACATTTGTAGTGGCACCATCTCCCACAAACTTCACAACACACCCAATCAGTGGGCAATTTGGGCTGGGTACACCCCACCATATCGCAAACCTTCCTCTGTTTTGGGGGTTTTACAGCTGCTGACGTTAGCTTTGAGAGCACATAGTTTCTCATTCGTTGTGCATGAGCCTGTTCAAGAGTCACTGGCTCGATGTTCCTGCTCAAAGCTAGTGCATTCTGAAGAAGAAAAAAAAACGTATAACAAAAGAGAAGTGATGAAAAGTTAATTGATGGTATTAAAGTGAAACAGAGATGGGATAACAGTAGTGAAAATAATACATAAGGCTGCTTTATCCTGCCATCTTTCATATAATCAATAAATTAATGCAACAAATTATTCAGATCATCATGATGGTTCACCAGCTTTCTTGATTGGCGAGTGTTTGTACTGCGGCAGCATGATTTTCTAGGCAGGAGTGACCATAAGAAACGGAGCACAAGGATGCTGGAGATTGATCTTGATAGTTTATGCATCTCTTGTGAATGTCAACTTCACTACCTTAACAAAAGTCGCGTCCATCGGCTTTGCCGCATGTGGGATTTCACAGTAGCTTTCCCGATCCCCCATTGCATTGTCTATATAGAAACTGGAGGATTAGAAAGGTAAAGATGCTGACAAACGTGGCTAACACTTTTGGTAAGGTGCCTTAATTAACCTCCTCATTTTTTCATTTTTCCATTTAACAAATAACACTGTATAATCACCAGCATGACAAAGGGTCCGCATGAATTGCCATCCTTTTGCTGTGCTGAAGTAATTGTCTTGTCATGTGACCATTCTCCATGAAGCTCCCCAGTTGTTTCTGCTCTCTCAGCCATGTATTGTCTATAAACGTCAAGGGTACAGATGAAAGGTTGTGGTATAAACATTGTAGGCCATAAAATAGGTTCAACACCGATGTCAACAAAATGGAAAACTTGCCTTTACTTTTGCTTCACATGCAAAATTTCATTTGTGGACTTGCACAAGCCCATCTGGCTCATTGCATGTTAGGCATTATTTTTGTTACCAATTAACTCAAATGACAAGTTTTTGTTGTATACACTTGCAGTCAATGTGATCTAGCTACAAGGACATCAATATTTTCACTAACGAGGGGTGATTTGGGCATTTTGCAGAACAGCAAGTAGGGTCAATCGCATTTTGTCATTTTTGTCATTTCATTTCATTTATTTGTCCAAAGTACATGGCAAAATTATTTGTTCACATTCGCTTTAACTCGGTATCATTATTTATTTTTTTGACGTATCAAATACTTCTTCTAATAGATTTACAGATCCCCCCCCCCCCCAAAAAAAAAAAAACTGCCCCGATTCTTTTGTAATCATTTGGACCTAAAAGCGTTTGTTTTTCATAGAAAATCTTAGCTGGATGTAAGTAGCAAATATGAATGGAATTGGAAGTGATCACTTCGACTGATCTAAATTTGCGACTAACTTCATGCAGAAGTCTTATGCAAACAGACACAACAAACTTGTGGTTTCTTGTATACTCTTTAGATATACCCTTTTACAGTATTAAAAGTGTTCATTATCTGGTCCATATTGTAAATGGATAATGATTTAGTTTTTATGATGGACATTCCTAAATTTTACAAAAACTAAAGAGCATCATTAAAGAGCCTTACCTGAATTTGCCTATGTAGAAGGCATTATCACTGCCAGAGAGCGAGTCTAGAATGGAGACTTTTCGACCTGGCACATTTGCTGCCAGAAGAATCCAATGGTTGTTTCGCACATTGATAGGCATGAAGAGCCAGCTGTACTTGGACAATGTAACCTTTAGTAAAAAAAATTATAATCAATACAAAGTGGATTTGTAAATCATTCACCCAAATTCAGAAAAGAGGTTTAACCCTATCTGGCCCGGGGGGGGGGGGGGGGGGGGGGGGGCTAATTTAGTCAGAAAATTGCGCGGCGGTCCTCCCGTGCGTTTCAGAATTATTGCGCGAAATGTCGAGGGGGGGGGGGGGGCTTAAAGTCTTTCTAGAGTTAACCCTAAAAAGACTGGGGGGCGGGGGCCTTTAAGGCTCCCTCTCAACATTTTCCGCGACCATTCCGCTGCGCAAATTTGTTTGACAGTTCCGCTCACTGACTTTTAACTTTCAAGTCTCGCGCATCTTTTGAAACCATTTTCGCGAAAATCAAGCAATTTTTATTATATTTTGGCCAAGACAAAACTTTTAGCAAAAATACGTATTCTATAAATACGCTTGACTAAAGATTGTCTCTTAACTTATAAGACTTTTTTCTTAGCCGATTTTCAACAGTTTTATCATAAATACTTAGATTTTCTCTAAGACATAAGTCTTAAATGGATTTGCGCTTTCAAATGCGCACAGAAAAATAAGAATTCTACCCTAAGCTTAAGCCTACTACCTAGTGGCTTAACTTGTCTGCTCAACTATACGCCGCACCCATTCTAGGACCACAAATGAAACATGACAGAATTCTTCATATTTAAAATAATTAGATGGATTTTTAAAATCATGTGTAGCACCTTAATACTTTAAACAATGTAGAACGTACCGTACTGAATCACGTGATATTGTCAAACCAATCAGTGTCATATCTTAGACTAAGACATACATGATATAATCCTGTGTGTGTGTGTTTTGTTTAATACCTTCTGGAAAATCCACGGTTCCATGGTGGGAACAATCCATTGAACCGCCACATAGGATGGTACGACGAAGACATGCCCACTTTCAGATGCGTTGGTGTCTTGCATCAGCAAGTGGAAATATGCATTTATGACCTGGACAGATAAAGAAGCAAAATGGAGTGAACTGCTATCTATCAGATGTCATGAATTGCTATACAAGTGGTTATTTTCGCGGTGGTTTTATTTTGCGCGAATCGCCTTTGAACCGTGAATATAAAAGCGAGAAAGTTGAAGTAACGATTAGACCCTCGCAGCAGCGAAATTAACAGCACGCAAAAATGTCTGACAAGTAGCAATTCGTGAAAATATCTGTACGCGAAAATTTCCGCTTGTACAGTACCAAAAAAAGATGTGTAACAAATTTACAGGGGGGGGGGGGGGGGGGTTAACTTGCAATTCGACAGGTACCACACACATAAGAAGAAGAAAACGAGACAAATGCGACTGCGTCTCCCATATGCCTCTGCCCTTAAAATCAGTAAATTCAGATATTGACATCTGTTACCCTTGACCTTTGACCTACATACTCCAAATCTCACGAGTTCGTCTTCCTATGGTGATCAAGTGTGATGTTCATACATGGTTCTTGAGATATCGCGATAACGAGGCCAATACCTGGAATTTCATAAGTTGACTTCTGTGACCCTTGAACTTTGACCTACATTCTCCAAAATCTAATTTAGATCGTCTTCCTATGGTGATATATTATCCTGAAGTTTGAAGTTCACATCTAAAGTGGTTATTGAGATATCGCGATAATTAACGAGCTCAACACATGGAATTCCATAAGTTGACCTCCGACCTTGACCTTTGACCTTACTCCAAAATCTAACAATATCGTCTTCCTATGGTGATACATAATATTCTCATGTTTTAAGTTCATATCTCAAGTGGTTCTCGAGATATCACGATAACAAGCAAACGGGACGTACAGACGGATGGAGATATGGACGTACGGACCGAAACCCGAAATCATGATGCCTCCGGCACCACCTTCAGTGGCGGAGGCATAAAAGCAATACAAATAGTATTGGGTCAATGCATGATTGTAAAAAAATATTTCAAAACAATCAAATTGCTGTGTTTATGTGTGGAAGCGTCCACCTAGGTATAGACATAAAGATTATAGTTGCTAGGTTTGAATCCCAAATTTAGATTGGAAGAGAAAAATAGTTGGATTTATTTTAGGAAGATATAAGCTGTTGTATTTCACTCTAAAACAGAATAAGAATTGTTCTACCTAAAAAAAAAAATTGTTTTTACCAGGAGAGGATCAATTTGACCCCCTCCCACCTTGTGCATGGAAGGTACGTCCCATCAGATTTGAGAAATATAATAAAAAAACAAATGATGAAGAAAGTTTGAAAGCAAAATGGAAAATTTCTGCTAGTTCTTGGAAAATGTACCTTGTCATTTACCCATCCGGGATGCATAAGAGTTGCAAAGTCCTTGTATTCCAGAACATCCCCGCTCACATGATAGCGTGCATCCTCTCTTGATGGCAGGCCAACTTTCTTGACTTTGATTTCTTCAAGGAGTTTCCTGGCATCTGCAAGTATAATGAATAAATCAACCTTGACACATGACGGTGGACCTTGACCTCATGAAAGATCATTCAATACATACCAACACCAAGTTCCATTTCAATACCTCAAACAGTTCTCAAGTTACCTTTATGAAAAATCAGATCACACATGGAGAGACAGACAACACCAAAGGCACAATGGGCCGAATGCAAAATGATACTTTTTAGTGTAACAATGTTATAATAAGTAAATGTATAAGTAATTATACATTTACTAATTATAACAAAAAACAATGTAATTAATAATAAGTCAAATCCAAGTAAAAGCAATTACTTACTTTTATGCATACAGCCCATTGTGCCTTTGGCAAAGCACTTTTGACGGAAGCATTAAAAACACATATGGGCCAAATTATTGTTTGCACTGCCTAACAGAAAAGTATTATTAATACCTGCTTTAGGTACTGTATCACCCAGAATCTTGCAAGATGGACCATCTGCTTGCAATTTAACACCCATATCTGTGCTTTCAGCCTCTGCAAAAAGAAAGGAAAAACAAGACAAATGCGACTGCGTCTCCTATATGCCTCCGCCTTTATAAAACCAGTAATTTCAGAAATTGACCTCTGTCACCTACATTGTGTATGACTTTTGACCTCATTACACCAAAACTCTAGTCAGCTTGTGTTCCTATGAAGACGTCATCAAGTTTGCAGTTCATATCTCAAGGGGTTCTTGAGATATCGCCATAATGAGGCCAATACCTGGAATTTCATGAGTTGACCTCTGTGACCCTTGACCTACGTTCTCCAAAATCTAATCAGATTGTCTTCCTATGGTGATACATACTATCCACAAGTTTGAAATTCAAATCTCAAGTGGTTCTTTAGATATCGCGATAACGAGCCAAATACCTTGAATTTCATAAGTTGACCTCTGTGACCCTTGACCTATGTGCTCCAAAATCTAATCAGATCGTCTTCCTATGGTGCTACATACTATCCTCATGTTAGAAGTTCATATCTTAAGTGGTTCTTGAAATATCGTGATAACGAGCAAACGGGACGGACGTACGGACGGACAACTCGAAAACATGATGCCTCCGGCACCACCTTTGGTGGCGGAGGCATAAAAAGGTGTATCGTACATGTCAAGACCAATGTTACTTTACATGTTACAATTTGGGGAATGAATGGACATATATCGTTTAATTTGGAACAGTGTGGTGACCTACATTGTAAGAAAAGTCTGACCTTAAATGATCGAGTCCTTGGGAGTACTGTTCGAAAAGAGGGGGTCTGGACTCCTCTGGCTAGCTCCCGTGGAACTTTCCACGGGTAATGCTGCTAGTACCTTCTATATTGCATGTATTTAAAAGAATACACCACACAATACATGTACAATGAAGGACTAGATCAAAAGTAGAAGAAATCATTTTATTTTTCTTTCAGCTAGAACTTGATGCTAACACTGAAATTCCAAAGGCATTATACTTCAATGCACTTTGTGAATGAAGTATAAGCTACAGAGAACCCATTTTAAAGATACTTAAAATTCTCACTCCCACTTCTCTCTATCCCATTTAATACATTCAAATTTAAAAACTAAACTATCACAATAACTATATGTAAAGGATAAAAATACCTTCTGTGTTATGGCTTATGTCTGGTCCCACAACCTCTTCATTTGTCTGCACTTTCCCTATACATTATAGAAGCAAATAAGATCTTGATTTGATATAAATATATGACTACATGTATGCTAGAAGACATACATAAGGTATATAAGTTTGACCTTTGACCTTGAAAATAATATATGTAAGATAAAGTTCACTCGGAGAATAACCACACAGTATAATTCCATAGTGCAACAAACGCATGAAACTATATCAGGTTTGATCATTCCACCTGAAGAAATAAACTGAAAGCGCTTGTGGATATCAACCTACATGTTTGGATATCTACTGTGTCGTTATTCTTGGAGTGAACTTATCTTATTTCTATTTCATTTATATACGTCCTCCTATTTCATCTCTATATACAGTGTGGCCAAGAAATATCTTGAATCATTATTGTATAATATAGGTACAGAATAATGGAATTTTAGCGTATCAGTTAACATGACCCTCACCTGTGACCTCAAGAACATATTTTGTTTATTTAGATAATCTTTCCCTGGTATATACCAATTTTCACGATATGTTAACTAAAACCACTTTGTACACATGGAGAAAATGGTGGAATTTCTCTTTTTGACCTAGTATCTTTGACCTCATATACATAAGAATTAATAACGGAAGTATGGTCCACTGATGCTATAACAAGTGTCATCTTGATGCCTCAAATGGTTCCAAAGTTACATCTCCGACAAAATCATTTACAGACAGACACATGAACAGATGGAATCCCCAAAACATAATTGCTCCTGCACTTTGTGGCAGAGGCATACAAATACCTTTTATGTTTCCATTTTGGTCAGGTTCTACAGCCGCTCGAGCTTTCATCCCTTTGCCTGTGAAAAATGAGAATTGAAATTTGAAATATCATTTGGACCCTATCATTTCAGAATTATATTTTGTCTGAATTTTATTCATAACTTTCCATTCTAATTTTAGGCTGATTCTAAATTAACACTTTGAGTGCGAGCCTGTGCACCGCGATCGCTATCCCTGTGACGGAGTGATTTCTTGTACATTGCCAGTAATGTGAAAATTGGTCATGCTTTCTTCATTCATTGCCCCTGCTCCTCGCTCGGTCATTTTCGTGATCTGTAGTAAATGTAAATATGAAAGGGCATACATTTTTCTATCTAAAACTGTAAGTTTAGTCACCAAAACCCAAAATAAGACGCGCTATTTTCGAGAAGAAAAGCCGTTTTTTTTGGCAGAAGCTACATTTTCTCCCTTTTCAATACACTCACAATACAAATTGCGTAAGCACGTAAAGCACGCGCGGATCGATCGATATGTCTATTCAATCAATATTGTCGTTTACTAACCTCGGCTGACTATTATCGCCACTCGTAGTACATGCAGTTTCTAAACATTTAGTAGTTATATGCTGACAAATATTATGCTGTGACTTACTCTAAATTCCCTTCCTTATAAATTGGCAAATCAAATACAAACTAGACCGTTTGTGAATTAGTTTTTCACATGAACATTTACTCGAGAAAATGCAAATATTCATCTTTGGTTTTAATGCTTTCGACTTCATATGTCATAACTATATATCAAAATAATTATATATTGTTTCATTTAACTGTTAATCCTTATTCTATTTTTCTTTAGACCTCTTAGGATCTCCAAGTGTAATCGATGTATCAATGAGCCACTGTTCAACATTCTCTGTTCATGTTTGATTAGTTCTCATGATTGATATGTTCTCATTTTTTAATCATAAGGACAATATTCCTACACAACTCCAAAACTTCAAGATTTAAAATTATTAGGGATCAAGATATTTATATTCATTAATGTGCACTTTCTATTTATCTATAACTCTATAATTTTATTCATGTTGGTTTATTATATTATTTCAAATCAAATGAAAAGTGTAGAGACAATGTGAGAATTATTGATATAGATGCCATTCCAATTACAGAAACCTTGCCATTCTCCCAAATCAATTTCTGTCTACAGAACTTAAATATGGAATGCAATCCTCAACCCACACTAACAAAGTCAGTCATTACATGTATTATTATTCATAAGGACATAAAGGGCTTTTATCTTAAACCAATAGAATGAAATTTCTGTTTGTTAGGCTGTGTGTGTGTGCACAGGTATATGGGGGTGTTTTTGTGTGCATGAAACTGCACAATTTCTGTACAATCTCCGCAGATTTAACAGTGTTTGCCCTCAAGGGCCTCCACAAGAAATGACACCATGCACATAGACAAAGTGTACACATCCACTGTAGCCCATCATAAAGCCACATACAATGACCCAAAATCGCACAGGAAATTGTGAACAAATGTATTACACTTTTCCCAGGAAAATTGGAATGTAAAATAAGTATCCTGATAATGTGATCCACGATGATGTATTGTAATTTTTTCATTCAGAGACAGGCTTGTATTTAATGACTTACCTCGCACTGTTCTTTTGGTGTCTTTGGCCAGATAATCTGTTATCAGCTTCAGATTTTGCCTCTTTTGGTCTGCTGCAGCTCCAACACGCACCGATTGCTTTCTTTTCCTTTCTGGAAGTGACTTAGATTCTCCACATTGATGTGGCCGTTTCCTTTTTCTCTTGGAGGGCCCTGAAACAGCTGAATCTCCGATTAGACCAACCTTATCTTGCATACGCAGCTTGGTTGTCATTACTAACAACCCTAGTTTGTCCTCCATCGAATTAAGAACCTCGATGTCTGTGCAAACATAGGTGAGATCACGGAGGATCGCTTGATGCTCACGACACTTTATCGCTACCGCTTTCTTTGATGAAAATTGTCTCTCCATAGGCAGGTCATCATACTCAGCAAGATCTTCCTCGTCCTCTACTCTTTCAACCATGACTTGGGGCTGTGTTTGTAGAAATACAGGAACATCTGGGTCCAGTGTGAATAGAGGGGACTCTCTATAAGCCTCTGGTAGGTCTACCCATTTGGCTTCGCTGTGTTGCAAAACGGCAAGGATATGTTTGCACGGTAAGTGGGTCCATCTCCAGTTCCAGCACTCACATGAGGGCATGTTGTTTTCCTTATGGAGGTGGACATTGTAGTGTGATCCCGGTAGAGCAGTTTCACTTGTAACCTAATATGACAAAGAGATGAATTTGGAAAAAAATAGGCCAATTCAGTTTTCATCGACAAGTTACGGGGGTATCTTAAATGTACCTACAGCAATTTGACTGCCTCGCTGTCAATGGGGATGCCTCTGCCTTCTCACGCAATCACTAAATATTGCCATTACCAAATACCAATTACAAACTAGAAATTTATATATCAGTGAAACGCTTGTTTCCCCAGGTCAGTGAATTCTCCTATTGGTGTGTACTCTTACTCAAATGTATGCACTTGATGCTGGTCAGGCGAGCTGAAAATGTAAGCATAGACCTCATATAAGTGCATTTACAATTGTTTTATGCAAATTTCATTGTAAATCCTTACATGTAATATGCAAGTGTATTACCTTGAAGTGAGGTCCAGAGATTCGGACAACATCTTCCCTCTCCATGGTCCTTGCATACTCCAATTTTCTCATACAATGTAGTATGAACGAGGCCGGACGGTTTCTGAGGTAAGTAGGTACACCGTCATTGTATGTCCTTCCTACAGATTCCATAGAGATGACATTCTCCCGGATGTATCTTTTAGATATTAATAACAATATTTATAAAGAGAAACTTCATTGAATGAGATTACCCCACCCATGATAAGAGAGAAACTCAAGTATCAGCTGTCCAATTTATATGGGAATTGTCCTTTTTTTTTCTTCTAAACTCTGGTTTCTGAGACAACCAACTGTTCCCACACCCACAGATAACATATTTCTCAAACAAAATCCAATAAATGATTACACGGATCAAAACTTAGACCTTTTGATATGTTGAAAATTTAGTCTTTTTAGAATTGTTGGCAAACCATACATTGGTTGCTATGAGTGCTTGTAACATAGCAACTGATTAACCTCAGAGTGAAATATTTCAGTTGTCTGCATTATGGCAACAGATGGTGCAAACTTCAAACAGACTGGAAGGTATTGAGAATTATGACTCACTTGGCTCAGGTAAGCTATAAAGCTAGACATGGTGATGCAAATATTTTTACATTAATCTGGTTTCCAAAGCAATGGGTCTTTCAACAAAGACCAAATTTTTCTATTGTAATCCCAAAGATGATCACTCATGCAAGAACATTTTTCATATATTATGATAAAGAAGAGACTCTGGAAATTGGCCAATGATTAACAAAGACATTGCAATTTTATGAAATAGGATGGGGTTTCAACTTTTTTTTCACAATAAAATTGTTATAAGGATGGGGTTTAGCATTTTTTTCACTACAACATAAATATCTCTTGAAAAATTAGACTAGATTGTTATTTTTTTTCTGGCAGAACAAACCTTATGCACTTCCTAAAATAGCAATACTACCGACACATAATGGTAATATTGGTACTAATTAAATTCTTTAAAGCAATTCATTTTAGCTGATAAAGAACACAATCTCACCTATGCTTCATTGAGGGCAGGTATTCTGTGATTAAGACAGATATCATTCCAGATATGCTGAGGTCCCTTCTCTGCTGTAGGAACTTGTACTTGAAGACCTGATTCTGACGTTCCAGACCATTGTTGGTGTTGATCTGTAGATCACTGTCTGCACGAAAGGCCCACACCCAACGCTGAAATCAAAGAATGAAGTAAAGATTTATGACCTCATGCAAAATTGCACCAACTCCAATTGGACAGTAATATCTTAATAATGAATGAAGAATGCAATAATTTGGAGACGCCTGTAAAATTTAATTCAAATGTGACCCTACCCATATTATGTAACTGTTGCATTAATATGGCTGGGCACATTCACGCATAAGCATGTATTAAACAGGGTGGAGCTCAAAACCAGAAGTGCTGATTTGTTACATTCTTGGGATACACTGAACAACTAATGTATTTGGTTGATCATTACTCTAGATTTTTAGCAATACAGAAGACTTTTCAGGTGAACTGACACCGAGATTAGCATTATTTTCTTTTTTCTTCGTGCATGGACATACTACACATGGGCATACATTGGTCTTTAATGAATTCAAGCGCCTTTGTATTTCAACAATGCATGAATAACATTTCCCAATAACATATACATTGTTCCATGATGACGGCAAATTCCCCACATGCAAACACTGTAATGACAAATTCCCCACATGCAAACGCTGAAATGACAAATTCTACCGGCCAACATCATAATACAGTACCTTGTAATGTGGAAGCCATTGCTTGGTGAACCACTTATGCAGTTTGCTGTTTGCCTTCCACTCGGGTGATGACTGAAAAGCTGCCAACGCGGCCTCATAGTCGGCTGGTTGGGCAGCATGAGCACAATTTCTCATCATGCTCAATATCCTCTGCTTGCATGAACTGACACCGTTGTCAGTTTTGTTGGTCCATCGGACCCACGCTTGTTCCCGGTGAAAATCACACAGGAAGACTGTGCATGCTACAGAAAGATATAACATTTTGTTTTGCTAGTCTTCTTTTTAAATGATATGACTTGCATTTAATATTAAAAATGTTTCAATGTATTTTTTCCCAAAAAAAAGAAGAATGCCCACTATAATAAAGGAAAAGCTTGACAATGGGACTCACCCACTTGCCTGAATAATTGAAAGTTTATGTCAGACATGTTAAATAAAAAATAAAAACAGTGAACTTGTCTAACTGGGAAACACTGGACTTTCTAACCCAAATTAAGGGGAATGAGCACAACATAAATAAAGATGAAAATGTAAAAAGTTTTCACACGGCCAACGCCGGATGGTGAGCGATCGCGCTACCTCCCTTGAGCCATTTGGCTCAGATGAGCTAAGAAGTACATTTCATCACATTCTTTCATAAAAGACTGAACAGCAAAGTGGTATGCCAGGTAGCAGTTAACATTTACTAACCTGGAAAGGTCTCTTCAATCGCCTTTATTTCACTTTCTGAAAAATCCGTCATGAAATGGGAAGGATTCCACTCTTTCCCATCATCCTGCATCCACTGTCTGATGGTTGTCAGACCACGCTTTATGCCTGCAGCAGTCTCGTATTGTATGACAAATTCCCCCACAATGGAATACCCATGATTTGTCTTCACAGCAACAAAGAACAGGGGGAGTGCGTACTTAGTGGTCCGGTACGTTGCATCCAGAAGACATAGAGAGTTGCCATACCTGAGTTCAATAAACACATTTCTAGATACTTGTTTATAATTATTCAGCAAAATTGATTTCAGCGGGAGGAAAGGGGGGGGGGGGGGTGAGTTTGAAAAAAATTATATATCTACACATGACTGGACTACTAGGATTTCCCACTGCACTAAAAATATATGTAGCTCATACAAGTATTATTACAAGTTTACTGATCCCTGTACATGTGAGAGTTGGGGATGTACAGTACTAACTAGCAGGCCATCATGAAAGTGGAAGATCTGCATACAAAAAAAATAATAAACTAGAAATTTATAATTATAGCGGGTACAATTATCGGTGGTATGTACTTGCACTTGCAGATTTTAATGATTTTAATGAAGGGAAGAGTGTGAAAGAGAAGGAAAGTTGAACAATGAATTGAACTTTCATGTAATGGAACATGAACTGATAATGATAATTATTGAGAGAGATATCATTGCTCAGACTTTATGATGACCTATCATTGATGAAAATTTGAAATGATTTGATGCATGATATTTTGAGCTATGATGGGCACAAGAATGATACAGAAAAATAAAAAAATAAATGAAACGTACTCTGATTTGATTAAAAAGTGATTTTGAGCATTTCTAAATTTTGCGCGCGCGCGTAATTGCATGAAGCATACGCGTACTCGCGCGCAAATATTAGAAGGAAAGTTGAATAATGAATTGAACTTTCATGTAATTGATTATTGAACTGATAATTATAATTATTGAGAGAGATATCATTGCTATGCTGATTTTACAAAATGGCGTCTAGATGACGTCACGTGATGAAAATGGTGTTGAAAAGTTTCAAGTGCTCAGACTTTATAATGATCTATCATTGATGAAAATTTGAAATGATTTGATGCATGATATTTTGAGTTATGATGGGCACAAGAATGATACAGAAAGATATAAAAATAAAGATATTAAAGACGATTCTGACAATAACAATAGGAGGCATGTTATTACATACCACCTAATGAAGAAAAAAAGAGAAACCCCCTGGTCTAGCATTAACCTGGGCACATGCCTTCACCAAATATTCCAGATTCGTGGGTGGGACATCTACCCTATGACTATCCTGTCACTTTCAAGAACATGAATCAACAAAAAAAAAGCATGCAAATTACTCAATTAGGAGGTTGCATGCCCTGTCAGAGAGAAGTCCTCTCTCAATGCTCCATGCCACCATTGGATGATTTCCAGCCAACAATTTTCAAGAAGGCAAAATATTATGCGCAAAAGACACCGGACAGAGAGCAATCGCAATTGCCAAAATGAGCAATACCGCTCAAGTGAGCTAAAAAAAAGGTACTCAGCTTGTTTTTTTCAGTCACAAAGCAATAATGGTCCATTTCAGATTTTGTAATATTGGATAAAGTATGTTTAGTGATGGGACAAACCTTTGCAAAAGGTGACGCTGAAATTGTGTTTGGTGGCAAAAGAAAAATTCGGTAGCACCAGTCTCTGGGGCAATTGGAAGCACTTCGTCATCTTCCCTGCATCTGTACGAGGTACAGGGTCGTTGTTGTCTCCTGAAGGGACAGACGACGCCAAGGTGAGCTTGAACTTGTCAAGCTGGATGTTGTTCTTGCCATTCCTTCACTTGCATCTCAAGATTCTCCTGGTCCAACTTTGAATATCTAATTATTCAGCAAATAAAAAAATTAAAGCTGGGTTATAGTTTTGGTAGCAAAAAGGGAATTGGCATGAAACTTATCAAATATAGTCTGACATTGTCCGCAATGGGTATAAAGCATGTGTGTTAGATCGTATGATATTCCCTTCACGATTTTTGGTGAATTTGAGTGTAAATGTTTGAAAGGAGCGTAATATAAACAGCTTTTAATGGTCAACTCAGCGCGAAGCCGCTGATCCTTTCACGCCAACGGATCCCCACATAAGCATCACAGTGAACGGTACGTTTCACCCACACACGAGAATTCCATTGGTTTTACATGCGTGTGCTCTGCTGCATGGACACTCTATCGGAACCCCGATCGTACTAGCTTTCATGATTTTATTGTAAAATACACACACTAAAATGAGTTTTTATGTAATATCATTCTTATCACAAGAGTTTTAGGGTACAATAGTTCATATTATCTGGCAATGAATCGAAATAATGAACGATATATTTTTTATATCTCCCAAAACTATACACCAGCTTTAAGCTAAATATTACCATAGATACTTGACATATGTAGCAGTACTAGTATTGCATTTTTATAGACACAAACACTTTTTAATTCATTTAAGGGATCAATAAATTTGTGCAGGTCTTTCATCTTTAAAGTTTTTTTTTAAAAGGAAAGGGATGCAAATGTAGGAAATGACCCTGCTGTTTTCTGTTGGAAAGTTGACTAATGACATTCTTCCTTAACCATAAAATATTTCAAGAATAAAACATGAAATGGAATTCCATTTAACCTGCTCATATACAAACTTTTAGTTCACCATGGATATCAATATATGATATGAAAATTCTTCCTGCTCAGCACCAACATCACATAGTGCCTGAGAATCAATTACTATGCTCTTCTTCTATAATAGCCTTCACCAGATTGACACACAGATGCTTTCAGTTGACTCTGCATTCATCTCATATTGTGAGTTCAAATTTTCCAATTTTCCTGACAATCCATATAATTAAAAGAAATATAAACTCTGGAGACAACATCATTCTAATAAAGCAAAGAATATGGATCAGCAGTGTAAAAAAAAATTGTATTAAAATTGGCCCCAAAATAGAAAGGTTTAAAGATGGATGATAGTCTCAATTTATTTTTGCACGATTATCCATAAATTGGCAATAATGTTTCAGAATTGTAGGTTTTAGAGGAAAACTCTTATTTCAAAATTTCAGATTTAATCAATTACTTTTCAAGTTGGAGCTTGCCTTATTCTTGGCTCACAACAATTGGAAAATGCATTTAACACAATATACATGTACAGTGGCGGATCCCCCCCCCCCCTTTGATGACCAAAAGAGAAAACAAATCATTATTTTTTCAGGCCCCCCCCCCCCCACCCCCCCCTTTGAGCTAGATTGTCAGGGCTAGTAGGCAGTATGGAATCGGAATTTGGCCCCTCTTATACTAAATCCTGGATCCGCCTGTAATATATGTGAAGCTATGATTTCAAGACACAATTAGACAATGACATGGTAATTTAGTTAACCTTTTCTAAACCCAGGCAGCCCCATCATCTCTCTTCCAGGTCCTTTTTTATCTATCATGTATATTCTTGTAATTATGTATTTTGCATATTACTCTGTATTATTCTTGTATTTTGAAATGCCGAATAAATAATAATAATAATAATAATAATAACAAATGCGACAGTGTCTCCTATATGCCTCCGCATATTACCTCTTTGACCTGCTACCCGATTACTAAAAATATCTAATCGGATCTTCTATCTGTGGCGATCTCGTTAAGTTAAAAAATTATACCACAAGTGGTTATTGAGATATCGCGATAAAAGGCCAATACCTGGAATTTCATAGTTTGACCTCTGTGACCCTTAACCTTTGACCTACGTTCTCCACAATTGAATCAGATTGTCTTCCTATGGTGATATACATTGTATACTATCATCAAGTTTGATGTTCTTAACACGATAACACGATAGTGGTTCTTGAGATATCGCGATAACGCGAAAGCAGGACGGACGGACGGACAACCCAAAAACATGATGCCTCTGGCACCACCTTCGGTGGCGGAGGCATAAATATGTGAGCTACATAATCCTCCATGCTAAAGTGTCTTTGATAAGGTCTAAAAATAAAACCTGAATACTGTGTATTTCAAAATGATTATTTAGTGCTTTAAAAAAGTGAGTGATCTACGAGTACTCGGGTTGATCCGATTCAACTTGCCCATTTCCTCCCATAGATGTGTGTGGACAAAAATTTGTTGTGTTAGTGGCACTTAATAGAAAATACTATTGGACATCTATCAACGTGAAGAAAAAAAATCTTGAAGATATATCAAATTGTAATTTTGACAAATTTTTTAAAAGTGTCACTTTTTTTGATTCACACTGTATATATAAATATATAAGGGGGTGTGGGTGGGTGTGTGTGTGTGTGTGTTTGTGTGCGTGTGTGTGTGTGTGTGTGTGCAGATCTATACAGGGTCATGAGTACAGGTGGATAGACAATACAGGCAGAGACATAACATTCTTCGATACTGTATATGGGTAGGAGAGGGTTAAAGATTCTAAGGCCTGACTGACGCTAGAAGCAAGATGCGTGATTACCAGCTTGGCACATTAACTCTTACTAAGGTGCTTTTAACATTCATTTGATTGGATCATGCATGCAGATCTAGTCTATGTTGTTTGTCATCTTGTCAGCAGACTTTGATGCTGCAGCAGTAACTTCAAAAGATGTTGACTTCACTTTTGCAATTATTTGGGATTCGAGTGCACAGTAATATGTTACATTTAACCAAACATTAATAGAAAATTATATATCAAGGAGTACAAACACATGAAGAATGAAATAAATGGCACAGATAGGATGGATGCAGCAGACGATGTAAAGAACTTATAATGTGCTTTATCAAATAGGGCGGTACAGCAACACAAAGAGATATATGGCAATGCAGATAAAAATGCAGAAGTGTTTTTTGGTTTTTTTCTTTTAAAAAAGCAACTTAAAAAAAAGGGTACAGCCATCACACTGTAAGTAAAACCCACCACCAGTCTCCTCCAATTTACTATAAAATGGGTTTTGAATAAAAATAAAAAGTTAGTAATAGACAGAAATAGAAGCCAAGGTTAGAACAAAAGTAGCTGAAATAACTAGAAATGCAATCGTGAAAATCAGGCTTGGGGAAGTTCTTTATTTTGAGAAGTACATGTAGAATGTGTCTACCAAATTTGATGACAATTTTCCAATGCTGAATGGCAATTTGCATGTTACCGATTTCTGCCATTCACATTGTGTACAAATTTTCGGCCAAAAATGTGTGGAATCTGTGCTCTGTCGTGCGTTCAAATGGAATTAACAGGAATGTTGTCTGTGACAGACATATGCTTTATTTGGTGTCAATGGAAAGGGCATTTCAACGCGGTTATTTTGGGACTATTTTCAATTGTGCGCAATGAAGTACTCGGAAATAATACACTATAATGTAAAGCATTAGAAAAATGAGGGGTTTTTTTTTCCCAATAATTTCTTGCTGACGTTAGCATTTTTCACGAAACCAGACAAACAGTTGCATGTCAAATACATCAATACATATGCCTGCCAAGTCGGAAATGCCTAGCTACAAGATTCAAGAACTTAGAGCAAGTTAAAGTTGTTTCGCCATGTTCGTAATTTAATGATTTTGTAGAGCGCTTTTGACAAATTTGGTCAATACGGTAAGGTATATATTTTTGTAAATGTTTTGAGAAGGCCCATCTTGAATTGCCTAATAAAAAAAGGGTACGGGTTTATCCATGCATGACAGCCTGACGACCATGCAAAGATGACCATTTTCAGAACATTAGAGGGCGCTATCTCCATGATGCATGATCACTGATGCGTGAATCTCAGCACAGATGTGTGCAATGATAAGATAAACATTTCCCGCAAATACGAGATAAGAATAATGTAACAAAGTGAAGTTATACTGTACAACTGATAATTTTCGCGCGACATTTATTTTTCGCGCTTTTCGCGCAACACAGAGCAAGCGCGAATTTAACATCACCGCAAATTTAAAATACGTGCGCTTAACATGCGGTGACATGTCACGGCCATTGACAGATATTTCTCATGCGCGAAAACAACAACCCACGAATATGTTGTCGGTGTGGTGTGGCGCGAAAATTTAATCGCGCGAAAATTACCGGTTATACAGTAGTACTTTTTTGGTTTTACTGCTCAGCATTTTAAATGAATGGGATTTATGGTAAGAGGAAGAAGAAGAATAAGAAGAATAGGAATTCAGAACGTGAATGAAAACAAAGCACCATTGCAGATAGAGATCTGTAAATAATTTGGAAGAAGAATACACAAGTTGAAAAATGAAAGATCACAGCAAATGCAAATGATGTGCATGTTAAGCATCATTGAAAACTTACGATAGTTGTCCATTGTTGGATCAGCGTTGGTTGCAGCTAATAATCAGAAATTACACAAATATGCTTTATTCAAGTAAATGTACTGTACATAAATGACTAAATAACACGCTATTCTCTCTAGAACAAAGTGTAATTATTATTTTTACCAGTGATAACCAACTCACCAAAAGGGCCTTCAGGTTATTCAATAGTGTAAGCAATGGCAAAGTATTGATATGTTTTTGAGTGATAACAGATATAATGAGTATTAAATGAAAGAAAAAAATACTTTTGAATATCAAGCTCTCTTCTTTAGAACTAAAATATTTTCTCAATACTACCATTTTTGTTGACATGGTAATTGGTATGCATTCGTCCCAACCAATCTATGTATTATCAAATAACCCGTTATAATTATGAATGAGTGAAATTACATAAATACATGCATAATTGTTTTAAATCATCATCAAAACACCAATGTCAGCATTTTCTCATGTAGTTTCAATAAATATATTTTATTTTCATGACTTTACAAAATGGTCTAAATTGTCAACTACTGCAATTTTTGCCCAACACTCTTTGAATATGACAAAATAACAATGCTATTGTTATACATCATTGTAGTATACAAAGTGATGTAGACACTTCATATTACAAATGTCCAAATAAAGTCACTATATCTATCAACTACAGTAAAACTATAGTAAGCCATTCAATATATTGAATACATACCTCAATTTCATCAGGGCAGCATAGATGTGGTTCCTCAAAACTTTGTCACTTGGATAATAGGCCATGTTGGACGGCGCTGGCCTTGTTTCTGGATCTGGGAAGAGTACTGTTTTCACATGAATGACGAGATGCCGTTTCATCTCCCTCACAGAGTAGATGCCATGACCCACCAGCTCATGGATTTTATGCGCAAGAGTTTTGTTCAGTGGGTTAAGAAAACCATTAAGCTACAGAAAACAAAAAATGGGAATAATTGTTGTAATGTGCAGTAGAGTACAGTATAAAGTCATGGTCTAGCTTGCTCATGTAGTTTAGCGCGCAGACTGTTGGTCAAAAATCAGTTATATTCAATAAGCAATAAAAGCGACAACAACAATAACATCAACTTCCTTTTATGGAAGTTGACCTAGAAAGAAACCCCTGCATGACCACAGTGTGCACTGGTTAACAATAGAACATCATAATAGAAAGCGTGCAAAGCTTTCCTACTTGCATACAGCTCATTTTGTACCCAGACTTGTAGACTCGAATCCACACCTCGTGGTAGTCATAAGGCACTGTAAAATTTCAGATACATATCGACTGAGACAGGGGAATATCACACTTTGGTGGTGTCATGAGAATTATATTTTCCCTTGTGACAATATTTTCCCGCTTCGGGAAAATATAATCATAATGAATTTCAAATTTCTGTGTGGAAAAAAGTCCCCACCAAGCCTATCAGATAAATCATAATCCACCCAGAAATAAAGTAGCATTTTTTTTGTGATTTTGAATAAATTTCCATAAATTAGAATAATTAATGAATTTCAAAATTATGTGTAAAACTTTGGATGCCCTGACCTAGCTTTATCAGTCTGAGCAATCACAATCAGTAGCCGCCATAAAATAAAGGAGAAGTTGCATTTAAGTCATTTTTCATTGATTACGAATAAATTTGCCTACAAATAAATACTTTATAGTAGCATTTTTGGTGATTTTGAACACACACAGACACACACAGGTAGGGAGCCCATTTCATAGTCCCGTTGTGAATTTTGTTTGGCGGGGACAAATGACCTTTGACCTTGACTCCGTGATCTGAAACTTTACTCAAATGATTAGTGATACTTCCTAACCCTTATGTCCAAGTTGCAATCATGGAATAAGAACTTATACTTTGAAAAATATGCAAAAATTTAAAAACTTAACTATACATGTAGGTTATATTATTGAGGTTGACACCACCGCAGGAATGGGCCTTCCAATTTGTGAGAGGAAAGTCCTTTGGAGCTGACAATGAGTGCAGGGGAGGCGAGATGTAGGGTAGGATTTTGTTGGGTAGATGGGATAAGGGTCAAGAGGACATGTATGCCCCTCCCCCTTCTCTCTCTCTCTCTTCCTGGGTGTGCTTGTGCATATCTTGACAATTCATATTCGTTGGTCTCCACTCCACCTTCCCTCATCCCGAATTCTACCTACATTTCCCAAATTGGACTGGTTGCGATTACCCATTGACACCTAAAGTCAATCACAATCTATAAGTCAATCAATCAATACCTTAAATTAGACAATCAACATTCAGCAATCAATAACTAAATCAACAATGTTTCAGTCAATCACTTAATCAATCAAGCATTCAAACACCATTCTGCTATTTCAATAAAGTAATCATTCAATAAATCAATCATACTTAATCAATAACTGAATCAATCAACTAACCCACCAGTCATTTTAGCAGTTGAGTTTCGCACAAGAAATACGGTACAGTGTAACAAAAATTTGTAGAAAAAAAATGTTTCGGTCTTTCTTTTCAGTTGATTTGTATTCTTTTCAAATTTACAACTATTTCATCCTTTCTGTGAGAGAAAAAAAGGGGGGAAAATATCTGATAATGGAAACCAAAAAAATCATAGTCTTCCAGTTCAATGGTCCACATGTCCACCTCCTCTTTCGATGCACAATCTTGCTCTTTTCATCATGTCCCGTACAGCTCTCCTGACGTTTGCTCTTACGTACCCTAACACTAACTCAAGCACACCCAGGGAGAGAAAAAGAGAAAGAGAGAGAGAGAGAGAGAAGGGGGGGGGGGAGGGGCATACATGTCCTCTTGACCCTTATGCCATACATCTACTCATCAAAGTCCTACCCTACATCTCACCTCCTCTGCACCATGTACCATCATCACCCCATCCTGACTCCCATGTACACACCACCGAGTCTACCAGGGAAAGTTACAATGCTACAATAATAAATGCAATTCCTGTCCTGTTCACTCATGCATAAAATGTTAATCCCATGAACCACAAATTTCACTCAGCAAACCAAAACTCATCACAAATGATCATAAATTTTTCATATCATCCTCAATTCCGTAAGCTCCAAAGAACTTTCCTCTCACAAAATTGGAAGGCCCATTCCTGCGCAACCTAATTTCCATACCCTTTACAAAAGTGAGCAGTGCTCACCCAAGCATGAATTATTTTCGGACTTGTTGGTGTCATATGAAAGTTGAGTCTATGAGCTTTGCATACATATAAACCTTTTCCCCCAGAATCATATATATTTTTTTTGGCAGCCATTTCAAAAGTGTAAATTTATTTTTTGGACGCACTTCATATTCAATGTACCTCGCCCACATTGTGGTTTTGTTGATGATCAAGATGGCTTGGCAGTCTGATGTACACTCGGCGCTCAGTAGATAGCGTTTGTCCCTTCTCTATCGCCTGCCTGATGCTCTCACTTACTTTTCTTCGACTCCACTCAGGCTTACAATCCTGTCATTGAACGAAACATAGGATTATAATTTCACATTAGGTAACTGCATGTAGTACATACCAGTACTGTAAATCAACAATGTTAAGCACATGTTTGGAGAATCTATTGTGGGCATGCTCAGCAATATCAATACCCAGGAAATAATACACAGAACAAGGATGATGAGATGGGAAGTTCAAAAATTTCAGTTATGCCCACCTCCCTTGTTCTGCCTACCTGAGCTGATGAGCATGTATTCTTATGTAAAGCTGCTATGTCATCATCCTTTTTTATGGTGATTTGTTATGAATTTTGAAAATATTGTTATTCCTTATCCAAAGTATGATATACATTGAAAATGTGTACACAATGTAACGAGTTTACGGTAATTCGGATACAAAACTCTCAATAGTCTGGAGGTTTTCTTTAACCCGTTGACAACTGAATTCTCTCATTCCCATAGGTTTAATACAGAGAGCACCCGGTTCCCGTCGTCAATGGGTTAATAGTTGATTGTATTTTATGTCAAGAAATCGAAAAGGGAGCGAGACAAAGAGAGAAAGAGACAGAGATATTTAACAGGGCCTAGGTGAATAAAGTATTTTGGAAATATTTGGACCCTATTCTGACGGGGAAGGGGTGGATTAACCACAAACAACACTTGGTGTAGTATGTAGTACGTACAGTGTAGTTTAGAATAAATTTATTGGGTCTGGGGCAAAAAAGACTAGTCGCATTACTGTACATGTACACATTATTGTACATAATGCAATAGGATCTGATGTTGTAGTATACCTAGTGCAAGAAAAGATACTTGCATTTAAGAACATGAAAGCATGAAAGAAGATATGAGGTACAATGAAAATGAACAGATGTTTCAAAATATGAAAATTAATTGTGATACTGTTCACATGTTGCATTAGCTACAATTATTACATGTACCTTGTAGTCAATGAATCTGGTCACCTCCTTTACATGAATTACAGCCTGACAGCCCTTCTTGATTGATCCCTTTACTTTCTTGTACCGCTTCTTTGTAGGATGATCACCCTATAAAAATAAACAAATAAACGAGAGCTAAGTAAGGTTTATGTTGCATGCAAACCAAACCTACAAAAGGCTATGGCCTTTACATCATATGCATTACATGCAGTTGCTGGATAGAGCATCTGTTTCTCATTCTTACAACACAAAGATCATCAAATTTGGTTGAGAACTTTTGATTTTGTGAGTAATTTTTTTATGGACTGTCACTTTCCGGATTTGTCCAATTTTAGAGTTACAAGGCATGATTAATCAATAATGAATGCAAATCCAGAAAATGACAGTTCATAAGAAATTTCTCATAACATGCCCCAGTGCCCTCATTAGGAATAACTCCACCATAAAACTTTCAGTCCCCTTCCTATATGGATGCTCTCCATCACAATTGGTCGAAATCCATCGAAAGGTATTCAAGAAAAAGATTGAAATGTAAAAACTTTATGGACATCGGACAAAGGATGGTGATAAGCCATCACTAAAGCTCACTCCAGCTATTCAGCTCAGGTGCACTAAAAACCCAAACTTATTCTAATCTGACTACATTTCCAACTTTCTCTTGGCTACTATCAAGTTCTTACCGCAAGAAGTTTCTCCCTCTCTTCTTTGTCACTCTTTTTCTTGGCTGAATTTTTATCTGGACCGAACATGCAAGCATGGCGAGAATGCGACATTGTCATGAATGGCACTCCATCCTCAGGGATGACACTGTCTCGTATGTCCTTAAAACGGACTCTCTTATGTTTGTTCTTGACTGTAACAAAGCAATTCAAATAACGAGCAAAGAGTTATTTCAGGGCAACAAGTATTCTTGTCTGCCATTGCAGGCCACAGATGTCAATTGAAATTTCATAATGCTATAAATCTGTACCTTTAGAAATAATTTAATTTGAATTGGCGGAGGAATTATGCAAGACAAAATAACTTCAAAGCAGCTGGTCTAGTAAGTAATATATAGAAGGATAATCATCATTATCAATTTCATCAATCTGAAAACTAGAACTACACATACCGGGTTGATACACTTCATTTCCATTAAACATTGTCTTGAGAGGTGAGGGTTCATAAGGTCTTAGAGCCCAAGAGATGAAGGGGGTGTATGGTGAGGTTTCATAAGCCAGGCCCTAGGAAAGTGTTAGGAGACAAATGGGCCAAGTCTAGAGTGAGATGAGGGGTGTGTAGGGTGATGTTTCATAAGCCTAACCCTATAAATGTGTTATGAGACAAATGAATAAGTCCAGAGTGAGGTGAGGGGAGTGTAGGGCGAGGTTTCATAAGCCTAGTCCTAGGAATGTGTTTTGAGACAAATGAGCCAAGTCTAGAGTGAGATGAGGGGAGTGTAGGGTGAAGTTTCACAAGCATAGCACTAGGAATGTGTTAGGAGACAAATGAGCCAAGTTTAGAGTGAGATGAGGGGAGTGTAGGGTGAGGTTCCATAAGAATAGCACTAGGAAAGTGTTAGGAGACAAATGAGCCAAGTCTAGAGTGAGATAAGGGGAGTGTAGGGAGAGGTTTCATAAGCATATAGCACTAGGAAAGTGTTTTGAGACAAATGAGCCAAGTCTAGAGTGAGATGAGGGGAGTGTAGGGTGAGGTTTCATAAGCATAGCACTAGGAATGTGTTAGGAGACAAATGAGCCAAGTCTAGAGTGAGATGAGGGGAGTGTAGGGCGAGGTTTCATAAGCCTAGCCCTACCTATGAAAGTTGTTTGAGACAAATGAACCAAGTCTAGAGTGAGATGAGGGGAGTGTAGGGTGAGGTTTCGTAAGCCTAGCCCTAGGAAAGTGTTTTGAGACAAATGAACCAAGTTTAGAGTGAGATGAGGGGAGTGTAGGGTGAGGTTTCATAAGCCTAACCCTATAAATGTGTTTTGAGAAAAATGAGCCAAGTCTAGAGTGAGATGAGGGGAGTGTAGGGTGAGGTTTCATAAGCATAGCACTAGGAATGTGTTAGGAGACAAATGAACCA
Source organism: Strongylocentrotus droebachiensis (assembly GCA_035222895.1). Taxonomy (NCBI): domain Eukaryota; kingdom Metazoa; phylum Echinodermata; class Echinoidea; order Camarodonta; family Strongylocentrotidae; genus Strongylocentrotus; species Strongylocentrotus droebachiensis. The sequence goes on from JAVYIG010001637.1 coordinate 248,111, forward strand.
AGTTTAGAGTGAGATGAGGGGAGTGTAGGGTGAGGTTTCGTAAGCCTAGCCCTAGGAAAGTGTTTTGAGACAAATGAACCAAGTCTGGAGTGAGATTAGGGGAGTGTAGGGTGAGGTTTCATAAGCCTAACCCTATAAATGTGTTTTGAGAAAAATGAGCCAAGTCTAGAGTGAGATTAGGGGAGTGTAGGGTGAGGTTTCATAAGCCTAACCCTATAAATGTGTTTTGAGAAAAATGAGCCAAGTCTAGAGTGAGATGAGGAGAGTGAGATGAGGGGAGTGTAGGGTGAGGTTTCATAAGCCTAGCACTAGGAATGTGTTAGGAGACAAATGAGACAAGTTAAGAGTGAGATGAGGGGAGTGTAGGGTGAGGTTTCGTAAGCCTAGCCCTAGGAATGTGTTAGGAGAAAAATGAACCAAGTCTAGAGTGAGATGAGGGGAGTGTAGGGTGAGGTTTCATAAGCATAGCACTAGGAATGTGTTAGGAGACAAATGAGCCAAGTTTAGAGTGAGATGAGGGGAGTGTAGGATGAGGTTTCATAAGCATAGCACTAGGAATGTGTTTTGAGACAAATGAGCCAAGTCTAGAGTGAGATGAGGGGAGTGTAGGATGAGGTTTCATAAGCCTAGCCCTAGGAATGTGTTTTGAGACAAATGAATAAGTCCAGAGTGAGGTGAGGGGAGTGTAGGGCGAGGTTTCGTAAGCCTAGCACTAGGAATGTGTTTTGAGACAAATGAGCAAGTTTAGAGTGAGATGAAGGGAGTGTAGGGAGAGGTTCCATAAGCATAGCCCTATAAATGTGTTATGAGACAAATGAATAAGTCCAGAGTGAGGTGAGGGGAGTGTAGGGCGAGGTTTCATAAGCCTAACCCTATAAATGTGTTTTGAGAAAAGTGAGCCAAGTCTAGAGTGAGATTAGGGGAGTGTAGGGTGAGGTTTCATAAGCATAGCACTAGGAAAGTGTTAGGAGACAAATGAGCCAAGTCTAGAGTGAGATTAGGGGAGTGTAGGGTGAGGTTTCATAAGCCTAACCCTATAAATGTGTTTTGAGAAAAGTGAGCCAAGTCTAGAGTGAGATTAGGGGAGTGTAGGGTGAGGTTTCATAAGCCTATATCACTAGGAATGTGTTAGGAGACAAATGAGACAAGTTAAGAGTGAGATGAGGGGAGTGTAGGGTGAGGTTTCGTAAGCCTTAGCCCTAGGAAAGTGTTTTGAGAAAAATGAACCAAGTCTAGAGTGAGATGAGGGGAGTGTAGGGCGAGGTTTCATAAGCATAACACTAGGAATGTGTTAGGAGACAAATGGGCTTATTCTAGAGTGAGATGAGGGGAGTGTAGGGTGAGGTTTCATAAGCCTAGCCCTAGGCCTATACTATAGGAAAGTGTTATGAGACAAATGATCGCTATTTTAACCCCAATAAATAATAACAATAAGTTGCAATAACACAAGTCTAACGTTAGAGTGAGATGAGCCCTAGGAAACAGTGGTGTTAGTCGGTTACTGTTACTTGTTAGGAGACGAACAGTTACATTACGTTAGTCTTAAATCATGTAAATAGGCCCTTAGTTAAAGGCTTAAAGTTACGTTCTTGCTAGATCTAAAGTTAGAATCTAGACTCTAACAAGACAGTAGATTCTAGACTAGATTAAGTAATCGTCGTTAGTTACTTTTTTAGTTAGAGTCTACTAATAATACTTTAGTTTAATAGAGCTGTTGAGTTAGATCTAAGTTAGATCTATGAAGAGGGCAACTAAACTTACTTGGATCATTATATACTTCTTCGAAGTCTTTCACATAAGTAACTGAGGATGATATCTCGAAAGACTTCACTACTGGGGCAACCTCCGATAACGATGGTACCCATCCTTGCCATCCATTTCCTTCCACTTCGATTGGAGTCCACATGTGGTCCCACGAGTTCGCCATGTTGCAGCATCCCCCACATGCATGAGGGCTGTCAAATATCATAGCTATAGCTAGCAGACTGCTAGCTGTTATCATTTTGTGCACTATACATGTGGGCAGTACTTTCTCCTCCCCCATCTCTCCCAGAGCTGCATGCTCAGTCTGTGCATTGTGTGGTACCGGTACGTGATTGGCCGGGTCTTGATGAATATTCATTTTCCGTAGAGCAGGGTTTGTGCTATTGAATATTCATGATTTGCGTGACCTTTCCGTGCGGAATCACTTCCCTCAAGCCAACCTTGGATAAAAAGTGCCTACCGCTTAGAAATGGGGGTTATGTTGGATTTGAATGGATGGGGGGGGGGGGGGGGGGGAGGGGGAGGTAGGGTAGGGGGAATAAATTAATTTAGTTCTCTAGTACCAGGGCAGGAACATGACGAAAGCTTCTGAATAATATAAGAGGTCGACAGCTGAGCTTCTTGGGCCATGTTATACGGAAGAATGGTTTGGAAAATCTTGCACTGACTGGAAGAATCGAGGGGAGGAGGATTCTGTGGATGAGTTACTTAAGGAGTGGGATTTCTGAATGTGGAATTAATCTCGGGGAGAATGAATTACTTCATAGAATATGGGATAGAGAGTTGTGGCACTCTATGGTCGCCAACGTCTCAGAATATGGCACATAGAAGAAGAAGAAGTACTAGTAACATAACAACGAGTAATTATTTGTTTGCTCAAAGTTGTAATTTTGTTATATTTCTTCCTCTACAGACATTGACAAGCTGAGTACATTCTGTGCAAGGTTCTCTGTACCGGCCATGTTCAGGCCACTGGTCTGGAAATTAATCTTGGGTAAGTTCAAAGTTCAAAGTTTATTCCTTACAAAAAAAAATGCATCGCATAACATTATGTAAAATGCAATATACAAGAACTACCATTATGATTATAGATCTTGTTTGTTGCCTTGTTATTTTTCATATATCTTTTATTAGCCTTTAAAGTGAATCCTTTTATTGCTGAATGAGATAAATTTCCATCTTAAATTAATTTCCACACCTCATATTTTGTTGGAAACGCCTCTTCTTTACAAACTGAGGAAAGAATTTTAAAAACTATGATTCTTTATCTTCCAAACTCTTCAGATGTTTCTTAAAGCGCTATTGCACCCTAATCGGTGCCTGTTGGTCCCCCATGATCCCTTTTTTCTTATGTTAATTGAGAGCTGATTTAATGTGATAACCACCTGTCAGTGACCATGCAGGGAGGTCTAATCTAGTGCAGACTGGCTTTAAAATATATTTTACCCTCATGAATGCCTACAGGTATTTTACCTCCTCACCCGAGCATCCATGAATTTGTCTGGCAGCAGCGAACAGAACAGTTCAATGACCTTCATCGGGCGCTAAAGGTCATGTCGGCAATCAACGACGAGACTCCCATGAGCCTCTGCTTCCTTAAGATGTTCTTGTTGGAGGAAGGGAGGCTTCCTCTTGAGGAAGAGAAACTTGTGAGTCATTTTTGAAAATTTTCAGGAGCTTTTGTAGGTTTTTAATCTAATCAGATTATCTTGACTTGAAGGTTTTGCATGGTAGAAGCGGCAAATTTAAAGATAAACTTGAGTTCTGGTAATGCGATTGCATTGTGAAAGAAAAGGTGTGGAGTACGTGGATCAGAAAAGTTGATCATATAGCATGTAAGTAATGGTGTGTAATGCAAGGTTCTGGAGTCATCAAAATCATCATAAATTTGGCAGAGTCTTGGTAAAGTAACAATCACTTACACAGAAAGATGTATATGGGACAACACACATGGTGTCGGGGCTAGTACTACCCTGATTTCCTTATCTTTCTATGCTCATTACTCAGCCAGTATACATTTTCTTCCAAAATTGTTTGGCACATGACATTTATTTGTAATCTTGAACATTCAGTGTAAGTTTCGTTAGATTCTGTGAGAATTCATTTTCTTTTTTTACCAGAACTCAAGTTTGTCTTTAAATTATAACAAAAACAAGTTTGAGATGGATTGTGTGAAGATTTGACAGGGTCCAAATATGAATGGGACATATGATGCACCACGCGTTACCCCGGGGTACCGTAGTACCCCGGGGTACCGCGTTGTGTAGCGCCATCTCGCGTCCACTCGAGTACAATGTATGGAGTGCGTGTACATGGTTCCGTGGTATCTCTATGGTGTATACTATGCATGGTGTGCATGCATGCACTGCTCGCGCTATAGCGCTCGCTCACGATCACAAGCGCACTACGGTGGCTATCGCACATATAGTGCTAGCTAGCTCCGGCGTCCGGTCCCGACCCGCGGCTATTTTAGAACTTGATGTTATTCAAAAAAAAAAAAAAAAAAAAAACATCGCATCATCGACATAGTTAACGCGCGCGTTACTGTCAAACTTTCAAACTTTGAAAATGCCAAGTTATGTACAGTACCTTCTGGAGCCTGTATTCTCCTCATTCTTGCCAAGACAGAAAATAAAAGATAATACCACTTCATAATGTGATTTTCATTTTTATTATTCAATTGGAAAATTTGTTTATTCACAACACATGAGATTATCATGACTGCTGTACACAGATAGCATCATAACACAAAATAGAACTTTCATTTATAATTAATAATTTTAATTATACCACAATAATAATACAGGGTGTATCATAACAGCATGAAATGATATCAATAATAGAATAATTACTCATAACAACAATGAATTTTAGAAATACAGGACTTAAAGGATTTTTTACAAGAACATTGGACACAATTGAAGGTTGAAAAAATCACACAAAAATAATTTCCCACTTTTTGGTAACCCAGGGTACAGCCTTAAAAAATAAATAAATAATTCAACAAAATGGCCGAATTTGTTTTGGTACCCCAGGGTACCATTTATGTCATCATATGTACACAGGTACATGTATATATCTACCTACAGGAACAACCAAAAGATTTTTTTTTGTTGGGTCCAGGGAGTTTGTCTTCAGTAATGATGATATTCCAATGACTGCCCCCACAATGTTATATTATAAAAATTCTTTGGATTAACCTGACAAGCAAATTTTGCCTTTTTTTCCCCCAACCTCAACTTGTTTACCATATTTACTCATTATTCCTCATTATTCCTCCCCCCCCCCCCCCCCCCATCTCACTCTGTCACTTTTCTTTTCTTTTTCTTTTTTTTGGAGAGGGGTGTATGTTTGTCTCTTTATGTATGCATTCTTGTATATTTCATGGTGTACATTATTTTGTACTTTGCAACTGGAATGTGGAAAATAAATAAATGAAAATTAAGATTCCTTGGATGCTTTTGTTCTTTATTATGGTGGCTCAGCTAAAAGTTGCATTACTAAACACACAACAAACTAAGCACATCTCGGAAAAGAACCCTCAGGTCTTACACTCTGGTTTCTTCCATTGCAGCCTGAAACTGATGAGCATGATCTGTTCGTCGCCATAGCAACCGCATCAATCGAGATGAATGATGAAGATGACTTAGAATCCTACTGGACGGCGGTCTGCGTCTTCAGAAATGGCCGCAAGATGAAAGATCTGATAAGGATGATGGTAAGATCTATAGGGATGGTTGTGATGACGTTGATTATGAGGAGGAGGAGGAGAAGGATGGTGATGATGATGATAATGGTGGTGATGATGGTGATGGTGATGATGGCGATGGGGGTGATGATGGTGATGGGGATGATGATGATTGTGATGGTGAAGATGGTTGTGATGATGATGTTGATGATGGGGATGATTGTTGTGATGATGGTGATGGTGATGATGATGGTGATGATGATGTTGATGATGGTGATGATGATGTTTATGATGGTGATGATGATGATGATGGTAGTGATGATGGTGATGGGGATGATGATGATGATGATGATGATGATGATGATGAAGATGATGATGGTGATGATGATGATGATGATGATGGTGATGGTGATGATGTTGATGATGATGATGGTGATGATGGTGATGGTGATGGTGATGATGATGATGGTGATGATGATGATGATGGTGATGATGGTGATGGGGATGATAAGGTGGTGATGGTGATGATGGTGATGATTGTGATGGTGAAGATGGTTGTGATGATGATGTTGATGATGGGGATGATTGTTGTGATGATGGTGATGAAGATAATGATGATGATGATGATGATGATGATGAAGATGATGATGGTGATGATGATGATGATGGTGATGGTTGTGATGATGGTGATGATGGTGATGATGATGATGATGATGGTGATGATGATGATGATGATGGTGATAATGGTGATGAAGATGACGATGGTGATGATGATGATGATGGTGATAATGATGATGAGGGTGATGGTGATGATGGTGATGATTTTCACTGGAGCATGTTTCTGTTTTGTTTGCGTCGGAATACTCAGGGTTATTAACTGTATTTCACCAACGTTTTTATTAGTATGTGTCGTTGTTTTTTATCTTAGCCTAGTACACTCAAGGCCATTCTGAAGAAGGAGGACCCAGCCCTGTACAACCATCTCCTAACCATCAACAGCATAGAGAGACTGCCTTACACTTCCTGGTTCAATGCACTTTTTGCTGGGGTACTTCCCACCGAGGCACTCAAGCGGTATGTGTGAATAGATGTGGCGTTTCACAAAACTTGTCATCAGTGACAAATGCCAGTTTTTTTGTTATAAGCTACTGAAATCCTTGCTTCTGATTGGTTATCAACAGATTTGTCACTGAATTTTGTAATTTGTCATTGAAAAAAGGCTTTGTGAAACGGGTCCCTGGTCTTTGCCTTGGGTCTGGTTGTAGGGTTACATGAATTTTTGTGATTAAGCAAGCCCTGCTGAGTCCCTCTTTTTTTTTTGCTGCCCTCCCAGTTTTTAAACTAATGCTAAAAGGAGCTACCATAATCAAGTTCTGAAACATTGCTATTCTCTTATGGGTATATTAAAACACCCCCAGATCTAACCGATGGTCCCCTTTGTCATTTGATACTAAATTTTTCGTTTTGTTTGATGCCCTCAGGGTTTAGCACCATGTTATAAGAGAAGCTGGTCGAGTTTTTATCTACGTGGCTGAAACATGACTCCTTACACTTACATACCACATTACTGTCAGTACTCCCAGATGTAACAAATGGCCCCTTTTGATAATAAATTTCTCTTTTCTGTTTGCTGCCCTCAGTGTTTGGGACAGAGTGCTCGGAGGAGCTAGTCGAGTTCTGATCTACGTGGCTCTCACTCAACTCGTAACACATCGCCATACTCTCATGGGCATTGGAACCCCAGATCTTGTATCCCAGTATTTACAGAAGGTAACAAACATCTACAGACACGTCAATTCAAAGTAAAACTGTCAAGGTTGCTGTTCGTATTTCTCGACATTAATCTGTGTTAAAGATAAAGTTCAGTTCTGGCCATGTGATTAAGTAGTGAAAGAAACTGTTCGGAAGCAATTTGGAAATGTTGAGTGTATTACAATTGTTGTAAGGCTTGAGGTTTGGGTCGAATCAAGGATCTACTAGGGTGTATATCAATACCCCTGCCAATATTTTTGACTACTATTTCCCATAATGCATCACATGAAATCTACTAAACACTGGTGTGGTTATATGGCACTATGGATTGTGTATCCACCGTATTGTTATTTTAGAATCAAACAACAAGGTAATGTATATCTTCATTTGTTCATTATACAATCTATCCGCCCTCGCTGAGGCTGTATATGCACCTATCATACTCAGCCTGACAGCTTTGTATGAAAGATGCGTACAGCCTCAACTCGAGTGCTGAGAGATTGTATAATGAACTCACTTGCATGCATCATTTGTCTGTAAACTCTGTTTGTTATCTTTCTCCAACTGCAGATGCCGTTAGACAATGCAGAAGTCCTCGTCAACGAAGCCATTGAATTCTGGGAAAAGGATGGGAGTCACCTGAGACCCGAGCAGTCGGTCACATGATGGTCACATGATCATCACATGGTCATCACATGATCATCACATGGCCAGGGACTGAATCAGGATGGATGCCAATGTACGAGCCCACTTTAATATGTGGTCGGACTACAGCATATTTATTACCCAGAACCCCAATGGGTAGTTGTCTCTGTTTACAGGCTTAAATTGGACACTTGATCACAATAGACAGGATTAATATTCTATTTATGATCTTCCTGGGGAACAAGTGTGTGTTCCATTTACCCATTATTAATGGATCAACTACAATAGAAGTGTCGTGGTCAAGTGGATATGTCACCGAACTGTGGATCACAAGGTTCGCGGTTCAAGTCCCGCTGTGGCACTAATGTCCTTTGGCAAGAAATTAATCATTTGCCATACTCAACCCAGTAGATTATCCCTTGAAATGCACTGTGCGCTGATGATGACTGCCAGAGCTAAAGCTAGGGTAATAATTTCCAAAAAGCTTTTTGGAAGCACATAGAGATGTTATGTCATAATGTATGATGCACTTTATAAGAACTGAATATTATTATTACTCAGAAGCCAGTCTGCATGCTTTAACCATTGCTTTGTCAAGCAAGCCTCAGGAAAATGATCAGGTTGTCAAGAGCAACCTTTGTTTCAAAAGTATGCATAAAATTTGAATACGTTCACTAGTAAATCTGTCTACTGCATGAAGCATTGAGCGGAGTCCCACTGTGCAAGCCTATGGGGTGCAGTGGACCATTAATAACAATAATAATAATAATAATAATAAAAACGTTACTTATAAAGCGCTTACCACCGAAGTCTATAAGCGCTATAACACACCAAATAGACTGATATACAAAATTTTACATCTTATAAAAAAACTAAAAATGCAATACATATACATATGGTATACACATTAAAGTGAACAGAGTTAATTAATCATTGAACACAATTTTGAATAAATGTGTCTTAAAAATAGTTTGAAAAGGTTAACGGTTTGACAGTTTTTGACATTTAAAGGTAATCTGTTCCAAAGTTCAGCAGAAGCTTTGCAAAAAGAGCGATTACCATAAGAAAGAGTTGACACAGAAGTAGATACGCGTTTAATTGTGAAGATGACCGTAAATTGAGGGTTTGTATTCCTGGATTAATTCTTGCAGATAAATTGGTGCCAATTCATGAATGCATTTATAAGTTAAAACTAAGATTTTGTACATAATGCGGTACGTCACCGGCAACCAATGCAATTCGCGAAGTACTGGGGTGATGTGCAGGTATGGTGATGTGCAGGTATGGTGATGTGTTCACAAGAAAGCGTGCGTGTTACAAGCCTGGCAGCAGAGTTTTAGATTCTCTGGCGTTTTGCAATGTGCGAGTCCGGAAGGCCATAAAGAAGGCTATTGCATTGATCAAGCATAGTCTCACATTCCAGCCGCTTTTACGCTCTATGACTGGCAAGGGTGTGTGCCTGCAAACTGCTTAACACCGATGTAGTGAGCAAGCACATACAGTGTACCTTTTTGCAATGACTATACATTCTGGAAATGTGAATGCATTTTAATGCTATGGCCATCAATAGAAAGAAGTGATTGCAAACGTTATTCGAATTTGAATTATTTGAATTTTCTAAAATCCTACCAAAGAAAAGTTGGATGAAGAAAGGTTGGATGAAGAAAGGTTGGATTAATCATTTGAACAAACCTTAATTTTTTGTTTACACTGTATATATATATTGTTATAATACTGTAACAAATGTGCTCACTTCTAACTTGAATTCAGTGATTTCTGTAACTTTTATTGTTTATTTCTGTATAAAACAGTTTCTATGAGGTATGCAATCTAAGGAAGATATTTATATTTGAGTTGTAACTTCAGAACTGTTTGAAATAAATAAATTGATCAATTTAAAATGTATTCATTAATTGATTGAGTAATATAGTGATTTATTGATTGAATGCATGAATAATCAAGGGATGGATTGACTGACTAAAGGTAATACAAAGTTTTGGGAAATTGGGTGGATAGAGATTCTTTACAATTTTGATATATTTGGATGCCCCTGTGGATGTTTATAAGCACTATAAAATTTAGCCACTAAAGTACTTCTGCTTTCAAGAAAAATTGAATATAAACATTTCAAATAGCGCCTACGGCCGTACAATGGTAGCTGCAACCATGAAAATCTCAGAATATGTACTTGTGATATATAATTTCTGATCGGGAACAACTAATCGGTAGATTTTTGTCAAGAAACATTGTTTTATAGCTTAATTTATATCTTGACCTTGAGAGGGAGCTATACAACATAAAGAGTTTATTATTTACAATTTCATAACTGTAGATTCGATTTCATCCGCGACAAGGATCACTGAATATTGTAGGATCGCATATGCGTCCAATATGTTCATTTGAACCAAATTCATTACCCCATACCAAAACTTTGTATTACCTTTAATTGAATGATCAATGGTTGAATAATTGATTGATAAATTAGAAATTTATTAGGTTGATTGATTGATTGATTTAGTAATAGAATGATTGATCGATTGAGAAAGTGATATATTGATTGATGGAATGTGTTATGGATTAATTGAATCAATAATCGATCGATTGATTTAACGAGTGAGTAATAGATTATTAATTGATTGATTGATGAAATAACATATTGATTGCTTGATTTAATGAGTAAGTATAAGTGATTAATTAATTAATTGATTAAACGAATGAGTGTCTAATTGATTGAATGAATGAGAGAGTAATCGATAGATTGATTGGTTGAAATTTTAAATAAGTACATAAACGTAGAAATTAAGGATAAATGAACTAATATATAATTAAATAAAAAACAAATAAATAACTAAGCAAATTAATAAATAAATGAATACATGAATAAAAAATAATAAAGTGAATGAAGACATAAAGAAAAGTTTCATAAACTTATCAATAACAAACGTTGATTTCTATGCAAAGATTTCAGTAGCTTAGAACACTTAGTTTTCCACAATGGGGGCCCGACTGCCCCCCCCCCCCCCAGCCAAAACATATTATTAAACAAAAAGGATTTTTTTTCCCTTCTCTTTTCAGCGATTTTTTTTTGTCCTCTTACCCCTCCCCCCCCCCCCCCCCCCCCCCCCCCAACCGCTTATTCGCTGCTAAATATTTTCACACGTATTAGGCAAAAAAAAGCCCCCCTTCCCCGCTTATTCAGTGCTGGCTGGCTGAGTCGCCGCTAAGAAATTTGACCAACAACAAATTAAAAAGTGCTCTTACCCCCCACCCAAACATTTCAATTTAGTTTGGTTTATAAGAAGATACTTTTTAGCATTCCAAGGAATTATTGTATATAACTTGCCACTAGATGGAATAATTTATTGAGAACATCATTACCAATCAACATCAATTAGAACAGCTTTTGAAACCTTACATTATACAAATACTTGGCGGATAATTATTTGATGTATGGCAAAATATAATTGAATTTGATTATTCCTAGAAAATTGAAATTGAAAAATTGAAATATTTTTGAATTCATTATTGCAAGGAACTGAATTGTTTGTAAATCAAGGCGCTTTATCGAATTAAGAAATGAGAAAAACAAATTACTGTAAAGATGATTTATTTTTATTTTTATGGATTGATCAGCGAGTGCGCGGTGCGCAGACCACTGCATGATATGCAGACAACTACGCGCATAATTATCAGCGTTTCCAAAAAAATAAAAGCATGCATGGCGCGCGCGCCGGGCCTGAGCGTTGATGCAAAAAGTTTACAAATAATTATGGCTGCCCGAAAAGTAAAATTGCTTCTTTCTTTCTTGTTCATTGTTCGTTTGGTTGCTTGTTCTGTTGGAGAGGTGATAAATCAACACGAATTAATCGAAATAACCGCAGAGTTGACGGCTACAGGTAAGCTCATTATACGGTAGTTAAAGAAATCATGAACACATTTATGATTTATCCTTATCATAATCAACACCATTATCATCATAAAAACAATCACCTTCGTCATCATGACCATCATCGTCATATCATCACCATAATCATCATAGGCCATGACATCCATCTTTATTGAAATGTCATCTCCACCATCATTACCACCAACCCATAATCATCAGAACTGATGTAGACCAACACCCATCATCATCCTTATCAACTAATCAAATTTTGTTTTCTTTATCTTTTTATTGACCAAAATAACTACATTATCACCATCATACAAACAAAACATCAAACATGACTTGTAAAAGGTAATGCAAAGTTTCGGTTTTGAAAATTAGATTGATATTAATTCTTTAAAATGTTGATTATATTTGGATGCCCCTATTGATGTATTATAAGCACAAGAAAATTTAGCTCCTATAGGCAATCACTTCTGCTTTCGGGATGTTAAATGATGACAAATTACAGGTGCTCCCGGTAAATTTCAAATATTTCAAATAGCGCCTAGAGTCTAGGCCTATAGGCCAAAGGCCATTCCATGGTAGATGCGACCATGAAAATCTCAGAATATGATGGTCATGGTGACGAAAGTGATTATGTTTTTGATAATGGTGTTGATTATGATAAATGTGTTCATGATTTCTTTATAGTGATGATATGGTGATAATTGTGGTAATGGTGATGGTAATAGTGTTGATTGCGATGGGAAATAATGATGGGGTATAAATTATGATTTAATTAATGATGGTTTTGATGATGGTGATGATAACGACGATGATGGTCACGATGATGATAATGGTGTTGATTCTGATGATTATAATTGTGTTTATGATTTGAATTTGTTAACAGTGGTAATGATGGTAATCATACTGGTGGTGGTGATGATGGTGATAATAATTATTATGTTAAAGGTAATACAAAGTTATCCGGCCATTTTCAAAATTTCCCAAAACTTTGTATTACCTTTAATGATGATGATCAATAAAGTGTTAATGGGATAGAGTCTAATGCAAGTGATACTGCTGTTTATGATTAAATTAATGATAGTAGGGATAATGGTAATGATGATGATGGAGTTGATGATGACGTTGATGATTTTGAAGGTGTTAACGATTATGATGGTATAGTGATGATGAGGATAATGGTGATGATAATTGAACAATAAATATTGATTGATTGAAGCGGACGTATACAATAAAACTTTTTTTTAATTTCTCTGTCTCTCTCACTCTCTCTCTCTCTCTCTCTCTCTCTCCACTTCCACTCTCCCTTTCCGTGCCCCCTCCTCTTTATCCATCTCTCTCTACCCCCCCCCCCCCCCCCCCCCCACTCGCTCTCTACAGAATGTGATGAGCTTCTTGACGCATTAAAGGCCCACTCATTCGACTGGTCGGTGCATCCTTTGGACCGGGCCCATGACGACCAAAACCCGCCCTCGTGCCTCGAGAGACTGGAACATTGGACAAAAGGAGACACTGGAACTTGGTCCTATCTATTTCTTGGCCTTCAAGAAATAGATCGAAAAGACTTGGCCCAGAGTAAGTCTTGCTCTAAGCCCCCCCACCCCCTCTCTCTCTCTCTCTTTCAATCACTCACTCTCCAGGGGCGGTGGAGCGTCTTTCAAATTGTTGAGGGGGGAGAGCAACAAAAATGGCACTTTCTGGGAGAAAGGGGCACCTACAAAGGGAAACCTCAAGGTGAAAATATACAATTGGTAAACATTGCAACATAATTATACCCCTACAATGTGAATACATTATCAGGGTTGATTTTAACGCTTGTTCCTCTCTTTACATGGTCCAGGATACTGCTTAAGCATCATACTTTTCAGTTAGGTGTGATGGTCTGAATATTTCTTTGGGATCGAGCAAAGGTCGCAGTGCGAACAATTAAATCTTGTATAACAAAAACAAAAGGGGGGATCCTGATGGAGCTTTAAGCACAATCTAATCATGAGAGACTGAAAATATCTTTAATAAGAAACATAATTATATCAACTTTGAATGCGAGCTTTGGGTGAAATAAAAAAAATGTTGCTCTTAGTTGCCATAAATTAAAAGCACATTTTGATGAAAGGAAAAGATGGCACATATCCAAAGGCAAAAGGACACCAATTAGAAAATAAAAAGAGCACATGTCAAAGTTAAAAGGATATTATTATCAGAGGTGAAAATTGAGCACTTTTCGCATCGAATAAGGGGCACTCACCAGAGATGAAAAAGGGCACTTATACAAACGGAAAAGGGGCCATTATCAGAAGGAAAGTTGAACTAATAAGAAGGGATGAGGGGCATGCACGTGTCAAAATAAAAGTGGCACTCATCGGAGATAAAAAGGGGCACTTATAAGAATAAATATGAGGGCATACAAAGGAAAAGAGGCACTTGTCAAAATATAAGGAACACATCCCAGATCTGTAATAGGGCTCTCACCTGAAATGAATAGTGCTCTTGTGAGAATGGAAAGGGGCACCTATTACAAAGGAAAATGGGGACTTGTCGGAGGAAAAGTGGCACCTATGACATTTTAAAAGAGGCATCTATCAGAGGTGTCAGAAGGGGGATTTATGAGAAGAGGAAGTGGCTCTTATCAAAGGGGGGGGGGGGAGGGGCACTTATTACAAAAGAAATAGGCACTTTTTAAATTAAAGTGGGCACCTCTCATATTTGAATAGGGGCAATCATGTGCAGAGGGCACTTATCAAAGGTGGTAAGAGGCACTTATAGGAATGCGCATTAATCAGCCCCCGTTTGAAATAAAAAGAGCACTTATCCGAAGTAAAGGAGGCTCTCTTTTGTAAATAAGTGGGGACACTGTGCCCCCCCCCCCACTTCCTCCACCTGCTCTGCTACCTCTGCCCCCCTCACTCTATATCTTTCACTTTTCAGGTACCAATTACATATCTCAAGGGATATGAAAACCGTTCCCTGCTTCTATGCCCCTATTTTGTGATCCTATCCTATCCAATGATCCTGAATGCGTTGAAAGAAAAAACGAAAGAAAGAAAGAAAAAGAAAAAGATAACAATGAATGAATTTTTAAAAAAATACATGAACTAAGAAACAAATAAGAGAGAAAACACCTCGGTTTATTAATGGTTCATCTGTGATTGACCCTTAATAATATTTGTATTCTGAAAGTGTAGTCCTTTTGGAAATTATGTATTTGTTTTTATCTGCCAGGGTTCGCTCAAGAGGTATCTGGTGACATCATCTCGAGGTTACGTTCCATATAACTAAGGGCGGGGTAGCTAGGAGAGAGAAAGAGAAGGAAGAGGAGAATGCCAAGAGGAAAAGACGAGGAAGAATTTCGAGAGGAAGAACAGATGAGGAGGAAGGAAAGGTTGGAGGAGAGCTGAGAGGAATATCAAAATCCCCACTGTACCACTTGTAGCTACTTGCTCCCTCTATGTAGAAACCTTCCCTTTATGTCAATTGAGAGCTGGGTTGATGAGAAAGCCACCTGTCAGTGACCTCGCTGGGTAGTCTAATCCCGGGGTCTAATCCCTTCTGGCCGAACTAGTACAGATCGACAACCTTTAAAAAAAATAATTCGAAAAACAGAAGAGTCGGAAGAAGACGGGGTTTGATACTAAAGAGAAAGAAAGACCGATAGAACATTTCGAATTAAAAGAAGAAGATGAGGAACAAAAGAAAGGAAGAACAACAAGGAAAAGGGGACGGAATATGGAAAAGAGAAAGATGAAGGAGAAAGGAAAGGAAATGAATGATAGAAGAGGAAGAAAAAATAAAATATCCCTAGGAGAAGAGGAGGGAGAAGGGGAATGAAATCTAAAAACGGGACAGAAGGAGAAGAGATGGACTATTTTTTTAGTAAAGAAGGGGCAGGATATTCAGAAGGAAAAAATGAGACGGAAATGTAAGAACACCAAAAAGGAGAAGGGAAAAAAAGTATTATGTAGAAGTTCCACTTGTGTGCCATGCACTCTGAAGAGGAAAACTGATTGATTAAGACTTGTCCCCCAGACATGTGCCGTTGATCCGTTAGAGGAATTACCAGTCAAAATATTGCTTTTACTCAATAATGATGTCACTTTATAATCCCAAAGGGGAACATTGTAATTGTTAGCGGAGTCGAAAATGGTCCCCTGTTTACGGGTTTTCATGAACATAAACAAAAAGGAAACCCATTTTTTCTTTTTCATCGCAAAGTCTTTGTGCTCATTTTGCACTATTTAACCACAACAAAATATGTGCTAATGTTTCTTTCTTGTTTTGCTGATCGAGTACAGATTTACTAAAGAGTACCCAAATTTCTAGATACTCGCCTGATGTTATTTGAGTCACATGTTCCTTCTTTTAAATGCATGACCCTTTTTGTGAAATTTTCTTGCTCCTTAAAATATGAAGAAAAAAACAACAACAACAACAAAATCCGCTAAGGTTGAAATGTTACCCCAAATTACCAATATTTATCGTCTCTAAATTCAGAGAAACCGGAGTCAAAATATCGAGGTTCACTTTGTTGCGGATTCTTGATTTTTTTTTTCATTACAAGTCATGATGATGTTATTATTATTATTATTATTATTTTTTTTTTTTTTTTTTTTTTGGGGGGGGGGGGATGTATCTTTGCTTTACATTATGCTATGAATGATTTGGGAACTACGCTTTTAAAAGGCATCAGGGCTTTCCCATTTTATTTTCTAAATTATTTTATGAACTTGTTTATATCTTTTGTATCAATGTAATTTTTAAATGAAATAAATGAGAGCTGAATTGAAATTGAATTGAATTAATTTGGTTATTTTTAAATTTTTGTTGTTGTTGCTTGTTTGTCTATTATTTTGGGGAGAATTTTCGACGAAAGTCTTTGAATTCAATTCCATTTTTGGTAGAATATTTTTAGTTTGCCTGAAATCATTATTTAGTACAGTATTATATAAATAATAGCAATCAATTTGTCTGAAGTTGCAATCTTTAATCATAATTATTGCTACGCCAACAAGGCCAATGTGAAAAGCGGTTTCTGTTACTGACAACGCCCGGGGGGGGGGGGGGGGGGGGGGGGAGCTCAGATTTGGTTTGACGGGGATGTGCCGCTTAAGCCTCGAAACCCCAACTCAATTCAAGGGTCTAATGGGGGACAACACCCGACCAAAAAATAAAAACGCAATTTAAGTATGACATGTGTTTCTCAAATCCTAAGTAACGGGTTTGTTTAATCAGGCAAAAATGCAAAGGAAATGCGATATTGAATATCCATTATTTTGCCAAATCCGATATCAAGTCGGATGGCACTATAAGATAAAATATATAATTGACGTTTCATGCTTTTAAGTCCTACAGTTTTAGTATTTGGTCACATTCGACGTTACCTAACTTCTTTCTCGGTCAAGTGATCAGTAATATACGTTCATGTTAAAAAATTGTGACCTTATAAAAAATGGTAAAATAAAAATAGGAGTTATGTTGTGTGACGAGTGAACACGCTTTCAAATATCCATTCACAATACCTCACACACTCATACTTCTACAGGCCTACCAGGTAAAATTGCCAAATGTAGGCCAATTAGGTAAAAGCATATGATGCGAATTATTACACATTATTACGTGTTGTTATAGGTATACAGGCCATAATGTTTGTCCTACCTATCACAACAATATGCAACTCGCATTTTGTCTGTTGAAATACAATTGTTCGTAACGGGTGAATGAAATAATTTGTATATGCATCATTATTATTTGGTTAAGGAACATAGCCTAAAGTACTGCTGTTGACAGCACACCAGCAGTAACAGCAGAAAGAGAGTGCCTGGAATAGGACGTTCAAATTTGTTTGCTGCAGTTCAGACAAATACATGGTATACTAATCTATTACAAATATATACATATATATATATATCTGCACCCTAACATTACATCTTGACCCCACCCCCCCCCCCCCCCCCCCCCCAAAAAAAAAGAGAAGAAATTGCCACATCATTGCTGCAATATTCTGCTATTCAGACTCGTAGACGTCTCGATACGACGATTATTATGGTAGGGTTCATTATTGCAATAGCTCTGTCATAATTATTCTAATACTATTCTCCTTCTGTTTTAAAGCCTCTGAATTTTCTATCATGCAAGGATTTTATGATTTTCCCCAACATTCTCGATCTTTTTTTCAAATAGTAATTTTCTTCTTTTCCATTTGCACACCTCCCTCCAATCCAAATAAGCAATTTACTCCTACAATATGAATGTAGGCAGCCTTTTGATCGTACTATTTCCTGTAAGTAGGGGTGTGCAACTGTTTTGCAATTTTTCTTTGGCCGTACTTTTTGTTTCTAATCGTTTCAAATTGTATGGATTCGCAATAAGAATAAACTATGAATCAAGAATTTTCTTAATTTTCACACAACAAATTTATTGCAACAAATCCAATACATGAATAAAAATATTAGGTCAACATGAACATTTTGGCTTCCCTATATTTTCATAATCGACGCATCCAAAATCGCATCATGTCGTTTGGGCTCGATGTATTAATAGAAAGCAAGTGTATGTCACACGTTGCATGAAAGTATTGCATTATCTGCTTTATAAAAGGGTGAAAAGTGGTCTAGAAACTCGTCATTTGGAACGTTATTTTCAGCTTTAAATCGAGGTGCTACATCTGAACAATTGCAATCAACGGAATCATGACTTCTTTTACTGTAGAAAGCCCGAATGTGCGCTACACGCATCAACATATCGAGTCGGACTATGCTTACCAGACGACAAAAGTGGAGAGAAATGGGCAAAATATAAAGGTAATTTCTACAGAATATTATCTTTTTTTCAGTCATCAATATTTTATTCACGACCCTCTTTAATCATCATTTATCCTTGGACATTTTGCCTAGTAAATGTGTGAAATAGAAATGTTATCGTTTACAGTCAAATTAAAGGAAACGAAAACAAGGTCAACGTTTGCTGGCGATAATGTGCGGGGATAACGTACACATGTACAATGTAACGGGTCTCGGGCATATTTTTGCCCGTTACTGCCGGGGTGGACACGGTGCAGTGGTAGACAGGCGGCTGTCTTGCTAAATTCTTCCATTTCGTGACCACCAAAAAGGGTGGGCACCAAAATGTCATGAAAATAATGAAATAAATGTATTATTAATACTATTACTTTTCACAAGCTTTTTGCTTGTACGTTAACTCATAAATGAATTTAAAAGGGATAAAAATGATATCTGAATCGTATTTAACATCGTACATATAGAGCCAATCAGTATCGCCGTACTTACTTTCCTGGGCAATATGTGATCAATATTGACCAATCACGAACGACCATAGTAAAGTTACACATAGTAAGTCGCGTTTATTCCGTATTTATTCAGTGTACAACATGGCGTCCTCCACGGATAACGAGGGCACTCCGGTAGACGGAGGGAAAATGTGTTTAATGTGCATTTTCCCTGCAAAAAAATCTACTGTGGTACCTTTTTCGAATAAAACATGGTCACGTTTTTTATAATTCGTCGACATATGGAAGGATCTAGTAGAAAGATTATGACTGTTGCCATGGTCATGGTGAAATGCCGATTCCCGTCGATGCAGGGTTTCATCAAATGTGTTGTGCCAGATTTACCGACAAGCAAAGCCAAAGGATAGAGAGCGTGACAAACAATATGAAAAAGAGAGAGAGAGAGAGCAACTTGGGGCTAGTAGGCCTAGTGGTAAGTAAGAAATAGATTATCTACAGTTATATTTTGAAATATTCATGTAATTTTGGCCTAAAATTAGTAAAAATGTAACTAAAAATAAAATAGTGCTTTTAGTGGCGCTAGTTCAGAAGTCTAGATCTAGTCTAGAGCAGTAGAGGGTCTATCCAAAATTTGACCCGTAACTCCGGCGAGGAGTTGAGCCAAAACATACCCAAAACATACCCAAAATGAAGTAAATATTCATCAAAATTCCAAATAAAGATCATGAGTTAAAAGTTGTTATGTTTATTACCTGTTTCGTGTCAATTTTCTTGTTATTTTTGGAGTATTTTTCGGGAAAACGTTGGTATTAGTAGATCTAGGCCTACATGTGTACACTTTTTCACAGGTTTTACGGCAAACTGCTGCACATTACAAGTGCAACTGATGGTGGGTTGCAGGCAAGCGCGCGCCCGTGTGAAGTTATCTACTGTAATAAGGATCTGAGAGTATGGTAGATAACTTTTATGTAAACTTGTGAAAAATTCTAATTTGTTTTCCTGTTGTCTCTTTTCTTTTGTTTAGCATCTACTGGTCAACCAGCCAACACCATAGACATTCTAGATGAAGACAATTAGGCCTAAAGACAATACGGGCAGTCATCAACCCTTCAAAAAACGTAGACTAGCATGGGTATGTGTAGAACAAAAGGGGTGACAAGCAAGATCGAAGAATGTACTACCATGCATATGTGTCTTTTGTAAAAAGGACAAGACTATCACTTGCAGAGTATCCATAAAATGAAGAAAAGAAGGGCTGATCAAATGCTCAACCATAGAAGCAGCAAATTTACTGCAGGCAGCCAATGACAACAAGAATACGGGACTTCTTCTGGGACTTCTTCTTCAAATCCAAGACAAGGACTGAGTGGCAATCAAAGTCCAATATCATGCCTCCTGTTATAAGGATTTTACTCTGTATTTAAGCAAGCCATCAATCACTCAAGCCATTACCACAGAAGACTCAAAGTACTCTGAAGCATACACCATATTTTGCTCTACCGTCAAAAACCAAAATAATCGATATCAAGGAAAAATGCAAGCTGTTTATTAAGCAGATGAAGAAAACTCATGATATTGGTGCCAGTACATACATGTACAAGACAGGCAACTTGAAGTCACACCTCATGAAAACCTTTCCCCAGTTGTGCTTTCTTCAACCACACATGGGGAGTCAAGGTCATCTTGTGTATGTGAATGACATATCTAGAGAAGTGTTGGTGGAGGATAGGAAGTTGCTTCATGAAGTAGTGTATACTGTAGCACAACTGACATATCAGAAACGACGTCAACATATGTAGCTGCTTAGCGAACTCTATCCCATGGACAGATTTGTGCTACTAGGATCAGGATGAACTGCTCCAACGTTGGTGGTCAACATGATATCAAGGATGAAGATGGAGAGTGTTGAATCAGACGTTGAAGAGGACTGATCATCAGGTAACCGAGTGCCATTTGTAGCTGCTTAGAGAACGCTATCCCAAGTATGGATTTGTGTAAACGTTTCTTCATATTTTGTTTAGATATCGGCTTTCTCATTTTTGTACCGGTAATAAAAAAAGTGGTACACTGTAACAAAATATATAAAGAACTTGAGCAGAAAAATTGCTACATGATGACACACCTCAATCTGTATGTAAATGTCTAGGCACTCAGCTTGTTTCATTCATATGCAGGTGTCCATGTGACCATAATTCCATCTATTCAAGTGTGTTAATAAAAAGAATAGGATAACGTTCTATGGTAATTAGTACATATCTGAATATTTGAATATTCATTATTTTGATGGCGCTTCTGGTCAAGTTCTTGCATACAGTATTTTATAAAGTTTTCCCAACATTTTGTTTGCATCTTTCCTGTAGATATGTAGTTTATATATCATAAAGTTAGAGAAAGAACTTGTCTAGCAACTTAGCAAGATATTCCACATTTTCATTCACCTTTAAGTTTTGTGGATAGCAAGGCGTAAAAGTATTGTTATTGCTGATCATTAAGGAAGCTGGACAATTTTAGCCGGTCAATTTTATTTCTTTGACCTGTCCTAGAAAATCAATAGTCATCATGTTTACAATTACAGTGAAAACTGTTTTTAGCAAGATCATTGGGACCAGGAAATTTTGCTTGTTAAAGCAGGTACATTATTATATTACATCAGTAGCCAATATAAACAATATAAGAGAAATCATATTGGGACTGACAAAAGTAGAACTTTTGTTATCAGTGGCGTAATGAGCATAAATGAGCGGGGGGGGGGGCACGTGAAGGAAAATTAAAAAAACCCTGGAAAATCATGTCTTTTCAGCAACATTTGTAAATTACTGGTATCGAATTAGAAATGAACCATGTGTGAAATTTATTTGCCCCCCCCCCATCAGTATGCCAGTGTTTGTTATAAATATATTTATACAGTTTCCACTGTAGTAGAACTCACATACATGTACACCTCACCAACTGTAAGAAAATACATGTTTTGTAAAATGAATTACCAGAGTATCGCCCTTTTTTTATTTTATAGATATCGTCTTGTTTTTGTTTCTTGTTTAAAAAACCTGGAAAATCATGTCTTTTCAGCAACATTTGTAAATTACTGGTATCGAATTAGAAATGAGCCATGTATGAATTTTATTTGCCCCCCCCCCCCATCAGTATGCCAGTGTTTGTTATAAATATATTTATACAGTTTCCACTGTAGTAGAACTCACATACATGTACACCTCACCAACTGTAAGAAAATACATGTTTTGTAAAAGGAATTACCAGAGTATCGCCCTTTTTTTATTTTATTTTTTATAGATGTCGTCTTTTGTTTTTGTTTCGCTGTTTTGGTTGTTTCGCTGTTTTTTTAATTAATATGGTACATTATTGGAATCCAATGCAATACTAGTACATGTATGTCCCAATAGAGGACTACCGGTAGTCAGTTTTATTTAAACTTTGCAGAACTATATGTTTACAATATATTGCTTTTTGCATCTTTTTGAAAGAAATTATAAATATCGATTGATGATACAAGCAATACAAGATAAAAGGATTTCTGTAACTCAGTAGATGCTTTTTACCTTTTTTTATATTGATTTTTCTAATAACATGCTAAATGGAAATATAAATACAGAATAGAAAATAAATGTTCATGATATACTATCTCATAAATATGATATAATATTGATTTATAAAGTGCAGAAACTATGTTATTCTCCTGCCCTCCAAGAGCTCCTGTTATAATTAAGGTATTATAAATATTTAAATGAAAAGGTGTGCATTGTAATTGTTAGTACATGATATTAGACCTGTTGGAAAATGATTATTTTGTTTTTGTTTACATCATTATCATCAATTTCATGTCTCACATGATCAAGTTACTCATATTCTGATGCTGCAGATTGTTATCGATATTATAGAATTTGAATACAATGTCACATGTGTACATGTGTGGATACTTTAGTAATCTTGTTGAAACTACTGTTAGAGACACTATGTGTTAGAGACACTATGTTTAAAGGAGAGACTTTGAAAGAGAAAGAGAGAGAGAGAGAGAGAGGAGTGTGGGGGCTATGGAAAGATACAATGCGAAAGAGGGATTAAAGAGGGAAAACAATTAAAAAAAGAAGTTGAGATGAGCGTGTATCGATGTAATAAAGGGGATAATAGTTGTTAATAATGATTATAATATCAATAGGAATGATTGCAATAATTATAATAATAATAAGATCACTATAATATATTCTTGATATTCTCATTATTATATCATTTTCCGTTAGATTTTAGTGAAATAGAATTTGAGAAGTAATGTTACCCTGTATATAAAGTAGAAACATTTGCAGTAAAGCAAGGGGAAAATACATTTTGAGTGTCCCTCGAATAGGATGTAAATCATAGTTTACATTATACTTTATTTGAAGCTAGGTTTTCAACATGGATTTACATCATATTCTCCCTCACATATCAAAAAGAAGAGTTGAAAGACACACCTTTTGTCTAATTTTCCATTTTTGGACTCAAGAGGGCGACAAACATAATTATAAAAAACCTTAAAATCATGATAACTCATTAATGTGCAAGAATTGAGCTTGTGAAAAAATATATGTTGTTTAGGGGGTCATACTACTTCATCAAACAAAAGGAAACAAATTCCCTAGATGGTGGTCACGAAATCAAAAAAATAGACATATAAAACCTCTATGGCCTGCTGTCTATGGGGGTACGTACCGGCAAATCAATATGGGCTCATCTGAATCTGAGGCTTGCCTTGGCGTTTCGCGTGGCGTGCGATGCGCTTGAGCACTGGGGTGGGCTTATGAATATCTTGTGGAAATAATCTAGCGCTTTATTAATTCTTGTTAATTGGTATTCTGAAAGATCTTTAGGTCTAGTTTACTATTACTTTTTAGCATCGCGGTCTCTTTGTGAGTCTTAACTCAGACACGCCCATTTTTTTCTTTGAAAGAAATGTTTCCTGTGAGATCTTGAGTCACGCGAAGTCTCGTCAGCCTTGTTGCTGCTCAATCATGTACATGTATGATGTAATGCTGTTGCTGAGGTAGAAGAACTACCTCTAATGCTCTATCGTGATATATAAGACAGCCTCAAGGCTCTACTATTACTAACCTGTTTATATTACCATGGAACTGGAACTGGAAGATAAGCTTTCTTTTTTAAATACAACTTTACAAAATTTTCCTAAAGGCATCGTTTAACAATTTTGAATCTGAGAAAGTGAGATGCACGGCCCTACGTGTTATCAGTGTCTGTGATATATATGGTGTAGCCAGAAGGTCCCAGTTACAAAACCAAGTCAATGCGCCAATGCCCTGTTGTAAAGCATTAATCCTAACGACGATTCCCTCGGAGGACGGAGAGGACGGAGAGGACTTAAAGCCGTTGGTCCCCTAGATGCTTACTTACATGTACATGTACAAGCATGCACATGCTTTCTTAGCAGTTGGCTGAAATAATCAAACAAACAAAGATCTACCTGTTTGAGTCATCATCCATGTATTATTGAGATACACACACATGTCTTGTTTTTCTTTGCAGGTTATATAATTTCTTAGTTACATATTTTTTCTATTTATTAATTTTCTAAGCAAACTTTGTTCATGTTGTAAAACAGCATCTGAGAAACTAACATCAAGCTCTGCTTCTAGTTGGTTCATCTTTTCTCATGCTTTTTCTATTATATTTCTTGTTTCATTGCATATTTTTTAATATAATTATCCATTGTATTCTGTTTTGCATGAGAAATACAAATTATTTGTTTGTTTTTTCTTTGCAGGTTATCCCTGTGGATGTCCAGATGAAGTTCCGTACAGAGCGTAAGGTCCCTCGTCTTGGCGTGATGCTGGTGGGTTGGGGCGGGAACAACGGGAGCACCGTGACGGCGGCCGTGATCGCTAACCAGATGAAGATGTCATGGAGGACCAAGGAAGGGACTAGGGTAAGTACACTCATAGACACCTGGGCCCTGTTTCACAAAGCTTGTCATCAGTGACAAATGACAGTTTTTGTTATAAGCTACTGAAATCCTTGCTTCTGATTGGTTATCAGCAGATTTGTCATTAATTATTGTCATTTGTCATTGAAAAAAAGGCTTTGTGAAACGGTTCCCAGGAACCTGTCTTACAATTTGCGATTGATCTAAATTAATTAATAAATTAATTAATAAGTCCTCTTATCAATCGCAAGTTTGCAATCTTCTATGTCTTATGTCTTTTCCCTTCCCTCCTTCCCTCAATGATATCTCTCTGGAGTCCATCATGTCGTAGTATAAGCCCAATCCATTTCATCTGTCTCTAGATTCTTACACGTTGTTACTACCTCCCGATCCTCTGTAAAACTTCACCATTTTGTCACTCCATCCACCCCAACTTATCTTCTTAAAGTAAGAAAGTATTGTTTTACTTTGTGAGTTTCATAAAGAGACTTATTGAGAGCCCACACATGTGTCATACCTTCCAAAAAATCGGGAATATTCTGAATTTCTAGATTTTTAGGACGTAAAAATTCAGAATTTTCAGATTTTTCAATGCACACAATATGTGAACTCTCAAATCGCACCAACAACCAACTCCAAAAAATAAACAAAAACCCCCCAAAAAATTCATTATCGCTTCGTAATTCTCTTTTCAGCATGCAGACTACTACGGCTCCCTCACTCAGGCATCAACGCTGAACCTCGGGTCCGGACCAGGTGGCGATCTTAACATTCCTTTCAAAGACATCTTACCCATGGTTCATCCCAATGATATTGTATTTGATGGTAAGTCAGTCGTGGACACCGTTGAGGCCATTTCAAATCGTAAGAGTATTATAATTTCAAGGAATTTTCAGATGAAATTAAACAAATCATACAATTTAAATATGAAAGCAGAAAAATAAAATGAATAGAATGGCGAAAGTTTGAAATAATTTGGACCAATAATAAGAAAGTTATGAATTTTTGAAATATGAGATCACTACAAGTACAAGCTAATCTCAAATTGGTAAGTCAGTCATGGGTATCTTTTAGGCCAGGCCTTCTCAACTGGCGGCGCGCGCGCCACTCGTGGCGCTTGCGGTCAGTCAGAGTGGCGCGCGGCTGTTCCAAAACATAATTTAAAAAAATAAAAAAAATACAATTTAAGAAAGAAAAAATTAAAAAATTATATTTTAAAATAAAAAAACTCAGCAAAATCATAAAGTCGCAGTCGAAGTTGAGCCCAAAATGCAAGCAAGCCATTTTGTTTGTTTGATTTTCACATCATTTTGACCCTTTCCGTGTTTATTGCACCGAAATGACTACATATAAATTAACTTCCAGTGTAGATTTTAGCCAGGAATTGTACTAAATATTTCACATCAATATGAAATTATGATTGATGTTTTATGGAACAAAAAGGTGTTAAAAATTCCACATCTGGGCCTTAAAAAAGCCCTAAATTCCACTAGCTTCCGGGGGCTTTGCCCCCTGGACCCCACCCGGTATCGGCTCGGTCGCTACGCCCTCTCACAACACAGTCACCAAACATACAGGTTGGCACTTCAACCTCAATAATTTTTTGTTTTGGCGCTTCTAATAAACTAGTTGAGAAGGCCTGTTTTAGGCTAATTCAAAGCGTATTAAAGAGTATACACCCTTTCACGGTTACGGCCACCATTTTATTAAGCGAGTAGACATTGTGTCATCAATGTTTTCAGATGCGCATGTATTGTCACTGCCTTCACTGTGCGCTCACATCATATTGACATGGGCGCCATTTTAAATCACAAGTTAACAACTTTGTTTACTCGTAATTTAAAATGGCGCCAATGAAAAGTTCAGTTCACTTGAAATATGGGAATCTCAATTTTTTTCTTAATTTTTTCTTAAAACTGTATCCAAACAGGGATAATAAGTTCAATGCTATCCCTGTTTGGATACAGTTTTCAAATTATCTTAGTTTTTTTCATGTTTTTATTGTTCTGGTTTTCACAAGGTCATATACAATGACACAACATTTTCAGATTATCCTTCTTTTTTGAATAAATATTATCTTCATTTTCATCAGGTCATCTTCAATAAAAAAAATTATATGAAGCAGGAAACACAGAAAAAAAAATTGAATTTGGGAATCATGCCAGAAATTTACAACAACACAGGAATCCGGAAATGTATGTTTACAAACCTGTTATCAAAAACAAGTTTACACAGTAGATACACACACTATACAATCTGTACTGGGTTTAATAATATAGATAATGTGTACATGTAAATAGTACGAGTGTCTGTAAACAAACTTAATGGCGTTAGGGCAAACTAATATTTGTGTTTGTCGTCTGGTAGTACTACGAAGGTGACTTTCAAAGCATTGCACTGTCAATCAGATAGCCCTTTGAAGACAATCTTTCACACAAATTTGTGGTTCGGCCTAATAACTTTTTAACCACAGCCCACTACCAGTAGAAGGAGTAAAGATGACATCACACAAATGACTGTGTCCATTCTGTTGCACAACATGTAATCAATTTGCCCTTAAAATTCCTGTCCTGAAAGTGGGGTCACTTACAAATTTGTACTGCATGCTTATTTGCTTTTTCAGGATGTTACCAGTGGGACCCCCCCCCCCCCCCCCCCCCCTCTTCATTGCCATTTGATAAACAATGAGGTGGCAAATTATTACTTTCAGGTCTTGGCAAAGAACTAGAGTTAATGACCTTTATTTTGGGGGTTGTAAATAGTAAAAGAAAGAAGTCACTGTTTGTATAAGGTCATACAAATAAATTCTTATATATGGCTTGAAGATGACATTCAATGTCTTAGATTTTTTTCTCTTGATTTTTTTTTTTTTTTTTTTTGGGGGGGGGGGACCCAGGTTATGATTCAGAGATCTCTCTCTCTCTCTCTCTCTCTCTTTTGCAATAATTCAAAATTATGAAAAAGGGAAACAATTGAGCTCTCTCTCTCCCTGTCATATAATTTTTATAGATGTTTCATTGTCTTTGCCACAGTAAAAACAAGGTTAATAATGCCTGCTGTTATCAATCACTTCCTCTCCCCCCCCCCCCTTCTCTCTCTCTCTTTCCCCTCTCCCTCTTCCCCCCTCTCCCTCTTCCCCATCTGTTTATCTTACACAGTAAAAGTTTTGAACGGTCTTCACAAATCAGGGCTTTTGGTAACACAATGTGGTAGTTCATGTATTAGTGAAAAGGCTGTTGATATAGAGAGATAGATAGATAGATAGATAGATAGATAGATTCTTTTATTGATCCATATTCAAAACATAGAAATTCGGCCTCCACTGGCAGCACATAAACAAAATACAATGTAGTCAAAAGATAATTGATAAACACTTCGTACATGAATTCACACCAGATGCATGTACAGTGTACATGTATATTCCTTTGTGAAAAGAACCTGCATATGGAAATAAATCTTAATCTCTCTCTCTTTCTCTTCCGACAGGTTGGGACATTTCTTCCTTCAACCTTGCTGAGGCCATGGAGCGAGCCCAGGTCTTTGACTGGAGCCTCCAGGAGCAGCTCCGCCCCCACATGGCAACCCTCAAGCCCCGCCCCTCCGTCTACTTCCCCGACTTCATCGCGGCCAATCAGGAGGATCGCGCCGACAACGTCCTCACCGGAACCAAATCGGAGCTCGTTGAGAAGATCCGGGCGGATATACGTGACTTCAAGCAGAAGGTAGACAAGGTGATTGTTCTCTGGACTGCCAACACGGAGAGGTTCTCAGACGTTGCCGAAGGATTAAATGGTACGGAGCACGCCCTCTTGAGGTCGATAGAGACCAATGCTGATGAGGTGTCACCATCCACGCTCTTTGCTGTGGCTTCCATCTTAGAAGGGGTAAGATAGATGTACAGTTAAACCTGATTTAGCGATTACCTGTATAGAAAGACCACCTGTCTATACAACACACATTTCTTGCGTAAAACCTGTAGTAAAGGAATCTGGTTGTCTGTTTGGAGCTGGAAGGGCTCATATAATTGTAAGCAGAGTCAACGCACTTCTCTCTCTGAACAGACAACATGAAGACCGCTTTCTTGTCTCCTTTGAGTTTTCGCTGTACCGCATTATTTTTAAAGGTGTAAACAAAAACTCTTGTCTCTATCTCTTTTAGTAGCTTGTTGAAAGGGAGTGAACATCAGAAAAAAGATCATTCAGTTATAGGTATAGATTTCTAATGGACACATTGATGCTCCTTTCCAGGATATTTTTTCTTTAAGTCTTTATTGATAATAAAACAATTACAGAGTAAAAGAAAAAAGGAGGATGAAAAAAAAGACATCTACATGTATATTTTAAAGGTACCATGTCCCATTTGCAAGCCCAAAAAATGAAAAAGTTAAATTCCAACTGCATTTGAAAGATAATACTAATTTAGAACTTCCCTAAAAAAGGTGCGGCTTGAAAATGTCTTCAAGTGGGAAAATAACGACTATTACATGTAGTTGTCAAATTGACTTTAGGGCTATAGAGCCCAAAAGTAATAGTCTTGATTTTCAGACAATTGTACCGAATGGTCATACGTTTTATGCTGCGCAAAGATTCAATCAGTTTAATCTTGGCCATCACAGGAAGTGGGTTATTGATGTAGACAAATGCTCATGTACCCTTTACAACTCTTTTCATGTATGTTATTACCAAAGAAGAAAAAAAGCCAGTCAGTCACTCAATAGTGTCTGACAGTGAAGTCTAGCAAGTAAACGGGTTTCCTTGCATAATTTGAATATGAGGACACTGCTAACGTTTAAGTTTCACAGATAGGACATACTGTACATGACATATTCATAATTCCTGCAAAGTTCTACAGCATTTGAGGTTAGCTGCAAAAGGGACATAGTACATGTACCTTTAATACATAATTCTAAAAGGCAGCATTGTAGATTCATTACATAGACTGGAAGAGTACACATTAAACTCAAAGATCAATTCTCCACTTTTTTAGATGTACTGTATAAAAGGGAGTTTCTTTTTCTTCTTAGCTAGAAAATATTTTACTTCCTTTTTAGACTTCAGCTGTGTCTTAAAACCCTCAGTATTAGTGATCTATGTTAGGAATTTGTTTTTTCATGCTTCTTGTTGTGCGAGGTCGTAGCATGTAATCAGGATAAAAATGATTAGAAGTATACAATCACATTTTCGAACTAGACCTATAAGATCACTCTAGAGAATTTATGCATTTTAGAATAATTACCAAAGCGAAAGAGTTACTTCAAGAATACCTTGTGTTTGTCATCTTGAAGAGAATACATAATGAATAATGATTATTACATTACGTTCATGAACATGTACATGTATCCAGTATTTGTTTTGGTCTTGGCATCAAACCGGAGTGTTGGCTCAGTCAGTAGAGCGTCCGCCTCACAACCGGGAGGTCGTCGGTTCGAACCCCAGCCGCGTCATACCAAAAGACGTTAAAAGATGGGAGTTGTTACTACCTTGTTTAGCGTTCAACAATAAGGGATAGAGCAACGTCGATCTGGCGCTGCTCAGTGGCTGCCAGGCTCACGATCAATTGGGAAAAAAAAAAAATCCGTTTCGGTTTAATAAAATTTGGAGTGGACCATTAAAGATTATTAGGTGATACGTACAAAGTATACGTATCAACTATTGATTTCGTCAAGATATTAAATGTCTGCTTTTCTATGTATTCTCTTTTAATGACATGCAAACAAAGTCAGTGTAAGCCATCTTATAATAATAATAATAGTGGGTTCTTGTATAGCGTTCATGTCTGTCAGACTTGACACTCCATTACGGCGCTCTAGCATTTCAAGGAATTAATTCCTGCCAGGTACCCATTTACATGTACTGTACATCACCTGGGTTGAGTGTGGCAAATGTAGATCAATGTCTTGCCAAAGGACATTACATGAGATGAAGTTGTCTTTGAATACTTTCTGACATTATTTTATTCTTTCCTGTTCCACTAAACTCCTCAGGTAGCGTACATCAACGGCTCACCTCAGAACACCTTCGTGCCAGGCGTCATTGAGATGGCCGAGAGGAGAGGGGTGATGATCGCCGGTGATGACTTCAAGTCAGGCCAGACCAAGATCAAATCCGTCCTGGTAGACTTCCTAGTCAGCGCAGGCATCAAGCCAGTCTCGATCGTCAGTTACAATCACCTTGGAAACAACGACGGCAAGAACCTCTCGGCTCCCAAGCAGTTCAGATCAAAAGAGGTACATTCAAACCTGCTTTAGTGACCACCTGTCCACAACAAGCACATTTTTTGTTTCGTTTGAAAATGGTTTCTCATTGAAACATGTCCTAAAGGAACCTGTCTACAAAGACCACTTTTTGTGTTTCCCTTGGGTGGTCGCTGTAGACAGGTTTGACTGTATAATGAGGCCTCTAATTGCCATTGGCAGTTTGAAGCACTCGTAGTTTAACAGTTTAGAATTGGTTTTCTTGATTTGGATTGATTGAAGTAATTTAATAATATCCTTTGGCAAGACATTAATCTACATTTACCAACCTCGAACCTGGGCCCCATTGCACAGGACTTACTATTGATGGTAACTTTGCCATCAATGGTAACTACCATTGAAACCTTTATTTTTATTGAGCCCTGTTTATACCATGGTAGTTGCCATTGATGGCAAAGTAACCATCAATGGTCTGTTTTATGCAACGGGCCCCAGATGAGGTCAATGGGTACTTTGCAAGAATTAATTCCTTGAAATGCTAGAGCACCGCAATGGCAGCAGGGGTAATAATTGTTGAGTGCTAGCAGTGTCAAATATGACAGACACAAGCGGGATTTTTAAGAATAATACTGTTACTATTATTATTAGTAGTAGTATTATAAATTGATTGAGAGGCAGATAGTATGATGTTCTTAGAGAAGACCAGTTAGAGAGCTTGATTGAACTATAATACATAATAATAATAATACATTATATTTCTATAGCGCTTATTACAATGTTTCTAAGCACTTTACAAAGTTGTACTTAGATAATAATACATTCAATAACTATAATTAATATATACTAATCAACCTACAATTAATTCAAAATACATACATAAGCACAGATACATCTAGTCAATGCATATAGATACAATAGAATACAATTAATTTTAGGGCAAAACATTACAAATTCAAATTAAGGCAATTACATTACATCTACCGTGCAAAACACATTAAAGCTACAGACTAACAGGGAGGATTAACAGGGAGAATTAAAAAGGAATGTCTTTAGGGAGGATTTAAAAGAATCTAACGAAGGAGCTAATAAGTTGTATAGCTTTATTGAGGCACTGTCGGTCAGACATCTTTGTAGTCATGTTTTATACAAGTACTCATTGTTTGATAACATGACCTGGCATTAGTCATAGGTTGCAGGTCATTCTATATTTAGCTATACATGTGACTCTGTTTTTGCAGACTCTGTTAACTAGCTATCACTACAGACGGATTTATACTTCGTCCTGTTCATGGGTTGTTTCAGCAGATAGGAAATGAAACGCTAACTCATATTAACTCTGTCCTTTCCATTAGATTACATTACGCGGTATTGAGCATTGTAACACTCATCTGTATAGGTTGTTATACAAAATATTGACTGCTTTGAGGGACATGATTCATGAAACGCTATTAACTCTGTCCTTTCCGGTTAGATTTCCAAATCCAACGTTGTTGACGACATGGTGGAATCCAACCCCATCCTCTACCCCGACGGCAAGAAACCCGACCACTGCGTCGTCATCAAGTACGTCCCGTACGTTGCGGACAGCAAGAGGGCGCTAGACGAATACACGTCGGAGATCATGATGGGCGGAAGGAACACCATCTCGCTTCATAACACCTGTGAGGATTCTCTACTGGCTAGTCCTATCATCCTGGATCTTGTTATCCTCACCGAGCTCTGTCAGAGGATAGAGTTCAAGTCAGGTAAGACAGTAGAAGTATTAGTAGTAGTATTTTTACCTGACTACTAAGAAAGCATGAATGCTTGTAAGTAAGCAGCCAGGGGACTGACAGCTTTAAGTCCTATCCTAGGGACTTGGTAATGAGGATTCTCTCCTGGCTAGTCGTATCATCCTGGATCTTGTCATTCTCACAGAGCTCTGTCAAATCCGGTAAGACAGTTTTAAATGATGATAATGATAATGGGCATTTCTATAGCGCCATCTATCTCGAAATTCTATTCCAAGGCGCATTTATTATTACCCCGGCTTTAGCTTTAATATGTCACATTCTCAACATACATAAATCGGACAATGAAATGTTACACTTACTTTAAAAATGACACAACTTGGTCAGGGTATGAATAATTCAGTAGTTACTGTACATTCTGTGAACTTGTTTAATGATTTACAGAGTTGAGAAGTACTCTATGTTTTGCTGCATTTTGTAATTTTGGAGCTGGTACGCTGTCCTAATAATATTTAAGAGATGAAGGGTAGGATGGTAGGGAAAAAGAGAGAGAAAGAAAGGGAGGGGGAAAAAGGATGAAGAGAAACACAGAGAGGCAAAGGGAGAGATAGAGAAAGAGACAAAGGCATAAAGTGAGAGAGAGAGAGAAAGAGATCAAGTGATAAAATGAAAGAGAGAGAGAGAGAAAGAGGGGTAAAGAAAAGGAAAGAAAGACAAAGAGAGACTTAAAGTGAGAGAGAAAGAGAAGGGGACAGAAAGACAGAGAGATTGATCAAGCTAGCAAGTGTAAGATGACGTGATACTTAATAGACTCTTGTTTTCATCCGTCTTTACCATCATCACAGCCTGTCAGAGTGAATACCAACGATTCCACAGCGTTCTCTCAATCCTGAGTTACCTATGTAAAGCACCACTGGTCCCTCACAACACACCCCTGGTCAACGCACTATTCAAACAGAGGGCGTGTATGGAAAACATCTTCAGGTAAGCATTTTCATACATTTGCTGCTCTCCACCCAGGTGAATTTCATGTGTCGTTTAGATTTACAAAAGTGTCATGCCGCAAAATAATAATAATAATATGGATATCTGTATAGCGCCGGTATCTGCCAGGCTCTGACGCTCATGGCGCTTTACACATATTACCCTGGTTATAGTAGAGCTGCCAAAGTAACCAGTGCTCAAGTATATCAGGTACCCATTTACACCTGGGTGGAGAGCGGCAAATGTAGATCCGTCTTGCCAAAGGACATTAGTGCCGCTGCAAATTGAATAAGCTTGGGCATACCAGTAGTGAGTTTGAAAAATGGATTCCAGATTAATTTTCTTGGACAGGTGTTCCAAAAAGAAGGGGAAAAACAAGGCGACGACGAAAACACCAACCTCAGTTTGGCAAAATATGTTGCTAGAATTTCATATTTTAGTATGCAAAATGTGCATGTGGGATAGCATCCAAAATTCTCACACAGATCGAAATAAAAGAGGGAAGGTCTAAAATTTACTCCAGTCAAATTTCATGGAGTCTTGCACAATCTTCATCGAAATAATTATTTTAGCGGTCAAGTTATATTTCCAATCCAATCCTTTTTTTTGCCTTGCAGTAACAAAGGACTTTTGGGTCACTTAACAAAATCATATCACTTATAGACCCTTAGGAGTGGGCTCTCATGAGGCCTGTCTTCATCAGCACGAGTTTGCCAAATAACCGGCTATTTTAACTATCCCGATCGCAAATTAGCCAGTTAATTTGCGTCCTCATCAGCCCGCAGTTGCAATTAGAGCTTTGGGATAATATCCAGAGGTTTGAAAATAGCAGGTTATTTGGCAAACACAAGCTGATGAGGACAGGCCTATGTGGAGTTTGACACCGGGTGTTTACCCAATAACAGGTGTTGTCAATTTCCAGCATTACTCATCAGCTTTATGACCGACAGGCCTTTGCATTTCCCATCCGTTCCCCCTATACGGTAAAGTCATTATCTCACCCACTCCACCCCCCCCCCCCCCCCCCCCCCCCCTCTCCTGCACCCGGAGACTGTCCAAGTGACTAAGGGGTATTGATAGGCCTACGGGTTTGCTGTGTGCAATCTTGTACACACATTAATGATGTTTCCACCAAGTCTGGTGTCAGCCACTTATGGCCTTCTGCACATAGCAACTGACGACCCATTCCCTTTTTAAAGCCCCACTGCACTACTTATAGCTACTTGCGCCCTCTATATAGAAAACAATGCCTAATCCGTGACCATTGGTCCCCCATGATCCTCTTTTTCTTATGTTCATTGAGAGCCTATTTGATGAGATAACCACCTGTCAGTGACCTTGCAGGGAGGTCTAATCCCTCCTGGCTAAACTAGTGCGGTGGGGCTTTTTTTTAAAAGTCAGAATTTGTTCATACACAAACTCTTCTACTAACCTCTTTTTTTCATTCCCTGAGGGCCCTGCAATCGTATGGAAGCGATATGTTATTGTTTATATGAATGAAAATACTGGAGTTCCTCAAGGATCGGTTTTTGGACCACTTTAATTTATCTTATACATTTATGATATTAATCCAAAATACTTTTGTTTTCATTATTTCCTTGTAGAGCTTGCGTGGGACTTCCCCCACAGAACCACATGCTCCTGGAGCACAAGCTAACCAACCCGTTGGCCATGCCGGAGCTCTGCATGAACGGCCACACCCTCAACGGGAAGGTCCTCCAGAACGGGAACCACGCCCCCGAGCGTCAACCCGCCTCCAAGAAAGCCAAGCTCGCAACAACGGCGGGGCTCGTCAACGGCAACGGCGTGATGGAGAACGGATCGGAAGTCGCAGCCATTCATTAACCCATTGCCATTGTTGGTTTCTGTATTAAACCTATGGAGAATATGAGAATTCAGTTGTCGAGGGGTTAACAGAATTCCAGTCATTTCAGCTGTATCAGGATCACCAAAAACTCTTCGGAAATCGACCTTCTGCAATTTCAATGCCCTTGTGCTGGGCCTATTGAAATGTCCAAACATTACACTGACTTTATATCGGTATCATATGATCTGAACGTTACTTCGAAAGGTATCACACTAGGGTATTGAATTTGATCAAGAGTTGATTTCAGGAAAGTCTTGGCGATCCTGTGCTGTCTGAAATTGTACCGTTTGTTGTATATAGCTGGTGATAATGATTTTGCGTGAGATCGTGCCGAAATTTGCAATAACAGTCTGCATGTGGATTCTTCAATAGTGTAAACACAGTGGTTGAATGTGCTAAGTGTGCTGATTTGACATTGGGACCTTTTGGTAGTAGAGTTCTCTCTACAAGTAAGATTATTACAGGATAGCAGCTGAGAGCAAGAAAGTGCCAAGTCCATTTCAAGGCATTTGACAACCTTCATGCAGTTGAGCTATTTCTTCATAATTACATGTTTATCGCATCACGATATTGGAGCTGAGAGCGAAAAGGAAACAAGTCCTTCTCAAGGCATTTGATAACCTTCAGGCAGTTGAGCTATTTCTTCATAATTACATGTATATCGTGTCACAATATTGGACCTGAGAGCAAGAAGGAAACAAGTCCTTCTCAAGGCATTTGGCAACCTTCTGGCAGTTGAGCTATACCTTCATAATCATACCGTATCACAGTATTTGAGCTGAGAACGAGAAGGAAGTAAGTCCTTCTCAAGGCATTTGGCAACCTTCTGGTGGTTGTATTCTTTCTGCACTGACATCATTACAAAATGGCACCTGAGAGCGAGAAGGTGCAAAGTCCGTTTGCAATCTTTTGGAATTTGAGCTTGATGTGCATCATTATCCTGTATTGAACATTGTAACACTTGTTTGTATGGGTCGTTATTCAAAATATTGACTGCTTTGAGGTGATGGTTTTTTTACCTGACTGCTATGAAAGCATAAATGTTTGTAAGGAAGCAACCAGACGGCTTTAGGTCCTCTCCGAGGGACCTGGTAGTAAGGATTA
The DNA here is from genome assembly GCA_035222895.1 of Strongylocentrotus droebachiensis. Taxonomy (NCBI): domain Eukaryota; kingdom Metazoa; phylum Echinodermata; class Echinoidea; order Camarodonta; family Strongylocentrotidae; genus Strongylocentrotus; species Strongylocentrotus droebachiensis. The sequence continues at coordinate 284,899 of JAVYIG010001637.1, forward strand.
ATGCCTTACCAAAGGGCACTAGCGCATCGCCTTGGTTTCGAACCCGGGTCACGGGATTACGAGACCACTGCTCTACCGACTGAGCTATCGCGCCTCCTCGGTGCATGATTAAAACTATTGCCCAAAGTGATCTCAACTGCTCTGTGTCCTGAGATAAATACAGTGCAGTCTCCATATCACCATGGAACTTTAGTTTTTAACCCTGACCCCCACAAATTAAGCCGTCTATACATGTATGCTGTATCCTAAGTGTGAGTTCTAAAGAAAGATATTTAACAAAACATGTCTGTCAAAGTGTATTTATTTGTACAGTTCAGAGAAATTTACCCATCTAAGAGAAAATGTGCATGAACATGTAAATGTAGCTCACTGCACATATCCATTTTTAACTACACACGCATATATATTGGCAGGCCATTCATGCCACTGGTTGCTCTCACGATTGGTCTCTCAAGGGACATCACAAATCTACAGAATTTACATTTTTGATAGTTAATTGTTGAAGAAAAAAAGTCACTTACGTTGCAAACTTAAATTATATTTAAGACTTGGACTTTTATGCCCTCAAAAAGTGTAAAATTAGAGGGAACAAACCTTAGAAATTATGATATTTAGATTATTTGTTTTCCTTCAATAATGAAAAATAATGACAACGAAATGTAGATTCTGTAGATTTGTGACCACAAATTGCACGTCCCTGGAGAAACCAATGTCAGGAATGGTTAGAGAAACTTGTGGTATGAATGACCTGCCATAATTCAAGCCCAACTTATTAAAGTCAATGTTAGTCTCAGTGGAACACTCCCCACATCAATTTTTTTTTTTTGCTTTAGTAGTCAGTAGCGAATTTCATGCCTGCAATTTCGACCAATCAAAGGCCAAAAATCTGTATACGTGTATTTGGTATATACAAGCTCTTAGGCCCGAATTCACAAAGGAGGTTTGTCGACAAAGGTAGATATATGTGCGTCATATGACGCGTTTCGACATGTTTTTATAAACCTTGGTTTGTAAAAGGTTTGTAAAAATGCCTCGAAACGCGTTGTATGACGCACATAAACCTAGGTTTGTCGACAAACCTCCTTTGTGAATTCAGGCCATAGTGTCAAAAAACAGTTAATGTGTGATTGAATATTCCTAATCACAGATCATGAGTATCTACATTGTTCCATATTTTATTGTAGATTAGAAAAGTTATTTTGCTGTGAAAAAAAGAAAAGAAAAAATGTGCCTAGCTGGATGCCTTTTTGCTCAGGAATTCCTGATACCTGTTTATAAAGACCACTCAAGGGAGTCGAAACTGTATTTAAAGGTGTCATGGTCGAGTGGATACGTCACCGGACTGCGGATCACAAGGTCCGCGGTTCAAGTCCCGCCGTGACACTAATGTCCTTTGGCAAGACATTGATCTTCATTTGCCACACCAGGGCCCCGTCTTACAAAGAGTTGATATCAATCGCTACTTATTTGCGATTGATATCAATCGCAGCTATGTACTTCAGAGATAGGAGACAGCAAACTTGCGATTGATTTGGATCAATCGTAACTCTTTGTAAGGGCCCAGGTGATGTAAATGGGTACCTGGCAGGCTGGCAGAAATTAATTCCTTGAAATGCCAGAGCGCCGTAATGGCAGCCATGCTAAAGCCAGGGTAATAATCATGATCGCCAGGAGTGTCAATTCTGACAGACATGAGCGCTATACAAGAACCCACTATTATTATTACAGGCAGGTGGTCTTTTTAGGCCGGCTGTACTAGTTCAGCCGGAAGGGATGAGACCACCCAGCGAGGTCACTGACAGGTGGATACCAATCAACATAAGAAAAAGAGGATCATGGGGGCCCAACAGGCACCGATTGGGGAAGTTTTCTATATAGAGGGAGCAATGGCTACAAGTAGGACAGTGTGGCTTTAAGTGCAGGTTCCTTTAGTACACGTTTCAATGACAAACACAATTCATAGGGACCAAACAAAATGTGGTCTTTATAGACAGGTGGTCTTCCTATACAGGTGGTCTTTCTGTACAGGTGCTTGCTGATACATTTTTCACTGTATATTGAAGATGTATATCTTCTGTGATGCCCTCCTCCCGTTATGCTCTTGCCGAGATATTGTACATACCAATGAAGAAGGAAAAAAAGAACGAAAAAAAAAGGTTGTCATCTTGAAAATGTGGTATTCAGTCTGTAAAAAAAAAAAAAAATCATGATATCCTGCGATTTTTTTTCCATATTTATAACCGAATTCAAAATGGATAAAGTAGTCACTAACAACCCACCCCCCCCCCCCCCCCCTCCCCTTAAAAAAAAAAATCCATTGATAATTTGTTGTCAATTAAGGCTTTTTCAGATATGGCGCGGTGAACCACTGCACACAAAAAAAGGCTTGCAGAGCCCTGTGTTGTAAGATAAAGAAATGTTAAGCGTATTACACTTTACATCATGAAAAACGTTTTGCTGCGATATATCTGCACGAGCCTTTAGGGGTCCCATGTTTCACCTTCAATTGAAAAAATACAGGGTTAACTTAGAAACCAGTTAATTGAGTATTTATATTGGCGTTGATAGAGAATTTCATTATTTATGTATTCATACTATTAAAGAGATATTTATTTGGGGAAGAGGAATAAAATCAGTATTTTCTATTAGAATAATGTGTTTTTACTTTTTACTATTATAAATCAGGAGATTTTAAATTTTTGAAGGAGCTGGAACCAAATTTAAGTAAATTATTATAGGACAAAGAATATCTTTATATATGTACTTTTACCAAGCTGTATTTAGAGAATTGATTTTGCCAACAATCAGTAGCAGTGCTGGTGCTTTTGAAATAGGGCCTATTTTATTTCAAAGATTAAAGTTTTACAGATAGAATTGTCCATAATATTAACGTCATAAACCTGTGTCTTATTACATCGACAGGTATTACTAATGTTGTAGTTAGAAAACCAGCGTTATTCCCCCTTTTTGTTCTATCTGTCATAATAAAAAGTCACTCTTTCCCTTTAACCTACATTGTATGTGTTTTTAGTTTAACTGATGGCTGCAAGCAAGCCCTTCTATCATGTTCATCTTATGCATATATGCATTAAGCCTTGTCTAATTTCTATACAAGTCATGTACTGTATTGAAAAATCTATCAATTGTAAATGATCTATTTGTAAAATATCACATTGACGCTCATGAATATGTATTTTGGAAAAGATGATATAGAAATCACTATTATCGATCAATATATCAAGATATATTAATTTGGGAAACAAAATTAGGCAAGGGTTGTAATATTCAACCGCTGTTCTTGTATTACACAGAGTGTGTTTACACACGAAGGTATTACCATAATATATTAACAGATATTAATTGGGGTAAAGGCAAGAAGTGTACTAAACATTGTATTACAAAGATTAAATATGTTTATATATTTAACTTCAGATATGACATGATTCTAATTTGCGCAACTATTATATTGATTAATGAATAAACAATGAATGACTCACTAAAACTTGGCATTATGAGAAACATTTTTGGCTCTGGGACTTATAGTACGATATTATACTGATCAAGTAATTGTTATTTATTATTTTGTTATATTCCAAATGATATGATGTTTCTGTACCATTACAGCATTCAATGATTTTATGATATAGCTATATTATAATGTTAAAAAGAGAGTGGATTTCATGATTATAAATGAACACTGTTTTTGGAATGTGTAGATTAAACCAGGGAGGCGAGACTATACCTTCCTGACTGAACTAACACTCAGAACATAATAGACCTCCTTGTTTTTATAATTAAGTAATGAATGCTTGCTTACTTAAAATGTACAAATCACCTGGAAAATTGTGTGTGTATAGCTAAAATGAATAAAATCAACTTAAAATACCTTTGAAAATGTACCTGGCATTCTATAGGTAAACCCCAAGTATAGGGCTTGCACAAAACCCGAGTCTGACTTTGGTTCTGTGCGAGCCCTATTCTAGACAAGTGCGCATGCTTGTGTTTACTAGTCTTCTCAACGAGACGTTTTTTCTTTTACTGTTCACCGAGGGTGTATTTAAACTGTAATGTATCTCTTTGTAGAAGTAATATTTGAAGGCCATACACTTTGGAAACCTGTACACCAAGAGCAAATCATGTTTAGATGATTGGAAGAGAAGGTTGATTTCTGGCAAAGATGTAAAACAGTCAAACCTGTCTAGAGCGACCACTTAACGAGCACTTTTTTTCTTTTCTTTTTGCCCTAAAAAATTTGAAAATCGCCCCCCCCCCCCCCCCCCCCCCCATGGAGCACCAGGGGAGGGATTCCTGATACCAAATAAAGGAAACATTAACATGTTTGTACCTGTTTTTTTCCCAGGGGAGGGGGCCAGGTTTCTTTAGTACATGTATCAAAGAAAATCCATTTCAAGGGTAATAACAAATGTGGTCTTTGTAGACAGGTGGTCACTAAAGCAGGTTTGACTGTACCATGGGATAGATTACATGTAAATCATACGCTTCAGGACTAACGGTTTCCAGTGCAACTCCAGTAACAACTCGCCCGGCTTCTGTAGAAGCCCGTCTCCAAATACTGGTGAAAAAAGAGTTGCCATTGACCTTATCAAGATTGGAAAGATGTACTTTTACAAAGCAATACACCAGTTTACGGTTACGTTTCAGTGCGCATGCGCAGACATGGGCGCCATTTTAATCGGCTTCGAAAACAAAGCCAATGACCTAGAGGTCATGTATTTATGCGTAAATTAAGATTGCGCCCATGCAAATGATGATGTGCGCGCACAACGCAGCGCGTAGGCAGTGATGTCATCATGATTTGCATGGGCGCAATCTTACGCATTAATACATGACCTCTAGGTCATTGGCTTTGTTTACTCGCCAATTAAAATGGCGCCCCTAACCGTAAACTGGTGTATACACCAGTTTACAGTTGTGTGCGCCATTTCAAACAAAGCCAATGACCTAGAGGTCATGTATTTATGCGTAAATTAAGATTGCGCCCATGCAAATTATGATGATATCACTGCCTGCGCGCTGCGTTGTGCGCGCATATCATCATTTGCATGGGCGCAATCTTAATTTACGCATAAATACCAGAGGTCAGAGGTCAGTGGCCCCGGAACAGGGCCAATTTGGCCCTGTTCCGGGGCCACTGACCCGAGGTCAACTGTCTGCGCATGCGCACTGATACAACTGTAAACTGGTGTATTGCATTGCACAATTCCATCCTTCTCTCATATTAGTGCTTATTGTTTGTGAAAACTTGGTGTGACAATTTAATGAGCGACCACGCAGAAAGGCGAAAAAAGCTATCAAAGTGTTAAAGAAGAGAGGAAGGAAGTATGAGAGGAAGAAGAAAAGAGAAGAAAGGAGAGGAAAAGAAGAAGAAGAGAAAGAACAAAAGAAGAGGAAGGAGAAGATGAGGAAGAAAAAGAAGATGGAGAAGAAGAGAAGACTCGAGAGGGAGGGAAACTAAGGAGAACAAGAAGTAGAGAAGACTCGAGAGGGAGGGAAAGTAGAATAAGAGGAACAAGAAGACGGAGAAGAAGAGGAGACTCGGAAGGAGGGAAAGTAGAATAAGAGGAACAAGAAGATGGAGAAGAAGAGAAGACTCGAGAGGGAGGGAAAGTAGAATAAGAGGAACAAGAAGACGGAGAAGAAGAGAAGACTCGAGAGGGAGGGAAAGTAGAATAAGAGGAACAAGAAGACGGAGAAGAAGAGAAGACTCGAGAGGGAGGGGAAGTAGAATAAGAGGAACAGGAAGACGGAGAAGAAGAGAAGACTCGAGAGAGAGGGAAAGTAGAATAAGAGGAACAAGAAGATGGAGAAGAAGAGAAGACTCGAGAGGGAGGGGAAGTAGAATAAGAGGAACAAGAAGATGGAGAAGAAGAGGAGACTCGAGAGGGAGGGGAAGTAGAATAAGAAGAACAAGAAGACGGAGAAGAAGAGGAGACTCGAGAGGGAGGGGAAGTAGAATAAGAGGAACAAGAAGACGGAGAAGAAGAGAAGACTCGAGAGGGAGGGAAAGTAGAATAAGAGGAACAAGAAGACGGAAAAGAAGAGAAGACTCGAGAGGGAGGGAAAGTAGAATAAGAGGAACAAGAAGATGGAGAAGAAGAGAAGACTCGAGAGGGAGGGGAAGTAGAATAAGAGGAACAAGAAGACGGAGAAGAAGAGAAGACTCGAGAGGGAGGGAAAGTAGAATAAGAGGAACAAGAAGACGGAGAAGAAGAGAAGACTCGAGAGGGAGGGAAAGTAGAATAAGAGGAACAGGAAGACGGAGAAGAAGAGAAGACTCGAGAGGGAGGGGAAGTAGAATAAGAGGAACAGGAAGACGGAGAAGAAGAGAAGACTCGAGAGAGAGGGAAAGTAGAATAAGAGGAACAAGAAGATGGAGAAGAAGAGAAGACTCGAGAGGGAGGGGAAGTAGAATAAGAGGAACAAGAAGACGGAGAAGAAGAGAAGACTCGAGAGGGAGGGGAAGTAGAATAAGAGGAACAAGAAGATGGAGAAGAAGAGAAGACTCGAGAGGGAGGGGAAGTAGAATAAGAGGAACAAGAAGACGGAGAAGAAGAGAAGACTCGAGAGGGAGGGGAAGTAAAATAAGAGGAACAAGAAGACGGAGAAGAAGAGAAGACTCGAGAGGAAGGGGAAGTAGAATAAGAGGAACAAGAAGATGGAGAAGAAGAGAAGACTCGAGAGGGAGGGGAAGTAGAATAAGAGGAACAAGAAGACGTAGAATGAGAAAAAGAAGCAGAGGGTAGGTATATAAGAACAACAAGAGTTAGTTGTAGAAGGAGAGGAAGAAAAAAAGAAGAATTAGAAGAAGAAGAAAAGTTGCATATAATTTCCTATATTTGTCTAACTGTAATAGATCATTACATTACATTTGTATTTAAACAAGTCAATGTCGATTAATTTCTTGCCAAAGGACATTAATTCCGCAGCGGGACTCGAACCACGAAACATGTGATTCAGTGCCTTATCCGCTCGACCACGACACCTCAATTAGTGACATACGTTAACACAATTGGCATCATCGCTCATCATTCTCTGTTTGTTTTCTTCTCTTGTAATGTTCCACAAGTGTAGTAACTAAAGTGTCAAGTCGCGTAGTCTGGAAAACATGTCCACAACTATATACTTTATTTCTCTATGATCTTCCAATCCTCTCTTCCTTTCATCTTGACATATCCCCCTTTCACTCCTTCTCTCTATCCACTTTCTCTCTGCAACCCACGCCAGGCTCCTCTTCGCTATTGTGTTCTAAATGCAATAAATGCAATAAATTCCAGTATAATTATTACAGTAGTAGGGTCTCATAGTCATTATTCATGAATATTTTAATCTTGATCTCCTGTCATTTATGTTTCTTTTTTTTTAAATACTAAGCTTGCCCGAGGCTTGCTCAACATAGCAACAAGTAATGTACGCACACTGGATTTATTCATGAATTAATTACATATTAATGGATATCTTGTCTCTAGGTCCCCAGGAAATAAACATACATAAACTTGAACATTTTAGTAAGCTGGTCTAGTCACCCACCTATACAATCTGAGCGTAATTCGTTTGTACAATAAGCCACTTCGGGAGATAGCACTTGTAGAAAATATCCACAGATCTTTCACACATAGAGACGTCCCATTTTGTGCATTTTACAATATAGTGAACCATTTAAACATAAAGAAGGGCTCTAGGAAAAAGTTCCATGCCATTTTTGGGGTAATGCATGGAACTCTTGCAAAATGTCTAAAGCATAATTATTTAGCTCATTAGTCTATAAGACGCACTGGCCTTGGTGCAATTCGAACTAGTCCAACGAATAACTTGATCAAGAAAAAACTAAAAGACTATCTCGTCTCAAATAATTGAATGACACAACTCTTGAGTTAGCGATGATATTTATTTTGTATTTTAGAAGCTAGTAACAATAAAAAGGGAGGAATATGTGATTTTGTGAACGTTTTACCATAAAACTCATATGAAAGCTTTATAGCTATTTTGTAAATCGCCATTCGTATCACGCATATTAATGTATGTACGTTGTGTAACTTCCTCTAAACACCAAGAGCGGGGAGATTGGATTTAGAGTTACACTCCCATCTCCCTGGACCTATTTAATTTTACTAGCATTAACAGTAAACAATGTATTACTTCAATTGTTATTGTATGATTATGTTACCATAAAACCCATAAGGTAGCTCTATAATTGTGTAAATTGCCACCATTGATATCACGTACTTCATACTTTGTAAGTTAAAAGGGATCCAACCTTGAAAGCAAACAATTTGGGAGGATAGCGGATAATTCAGAGAAGTAGACTTGTGAAAGTTTGAATGAAATCGGAGAAAATTGAGAAAGTTGTGGATTTCTCAAAGTTGTAATCACAATGGCCCGAATTCACAAAGGAGGTTTGTCGACAAACCTTGGTTTTCGTACGTCATATGACGCGTTTTACGCTTTTTTTACAAACCTGGTTTGTAAAGAACAAAAGGAGGTTTGGCGAAACAAAAGGAGGTTTGAGCTCAAACCTTGGTCCGAGCTCAAACCTTGGTCCGAGCTCAAACCTTGCTTTGTGAATTCGGGCCTATAGGTTTGGGATCTTCAAATTGCCTGAATCGTTCATTTCTCCGTGATGTAATGGTGGACAGCTTTCAATCTGTTTCAACAAACACAATTACTCAAATTAAAAAGTTTCAAAAAATTATGATACAAGAGGGTCTATTCCTTTTAGAGGACCTAGCATAATATTTTATCCAGTATATATTTTGAATAGTGCCCTAAAATAAATGGAGAACGCACTTAGGAGAAAAATAGAAAATTAATAATATATGTGTACACGACAAGCGGGAGAGTTATCGGCGACTATACGTTACATTCCACTGACCAAGCTGCCAATTTTATATTCGATTTTAGCCATTCATAACTTACTTATTATTGGTCCAATTTATTTCAAGCTTTCGCCATTTTGTGCATCTTATCTTTTGTTTTGCTTTCATACAAACGAACTCATTACAAGGGATGGCCCTTTAAAGTAACTCGGTAGCATTGTTGAAGGTTCATTAAAAAACTTTGTATATTTTGTATGAAATGTTACTTATTATATTCCTTCTACTGTACCAACCCTCTAACAGATAACAAAAATCCTGAGAAAATTCTCAAACCACAACGATATTTATGGTTTCTTTGAAGGCGTCACCGTGCAACAGCCTCTACTACAGTGATCAACAGTAAATTTTCCCAACCGTTTTCCCTTAAATGTCTGGAATGGTATATGAAGCCAATTCATTACGTAGGCTGAAGGTGGGTTGCAGCGACGATGACGTCACTCAGCGGCCGACATCAAAGTCTGTGTGTCTGCGGGTCGTCATAGTAGAATTTGGCGTTCCTACTCTTCACAACGTTCTGGTCATCCACTCAGACATAATTATGCTGTGCTGGGCTGGAGAAGAATATACTAACTTTTAAATTTGAGTTTAAAATCGTTGACCATCGTTGCAAAATCGCAGCCCATCGCAAACCACCGTTGCAATGACACAGGTACTCGCAAACGACCCGCCATCAACAGTCATCACCCGTCACCCTCCGGCCAAAATTCGTAATTCATCGTCGCACCGATGTCGTTACAATTTCGTTACTTGCCGCAACGTGCTGTCAGGGTTCGAGACTTGACGTTGCTTGCCATTATTTTGCCGCCAATGACAACGTCGACTACCAACGAAATGTTGACGACCTTAAAACGACTAGGGACGGAATCGCACGGCATGGCAACGTCAGGGAAATGAGGGTTGCGGTCTCCAACGAAATCTGGACGGTATCACAACGAATTTTTTTGCCGCCACAAACCATACTGAAAATTTGCCGACGGACGCAACTGATAATTTCGGCCGTCTACGGTCGCTAGCGGATTCGTCAGCGACAATTGAAGGCAACACACGATGATTGGCGGGAAATTCAAAATTCAAATCGCAGCTTAACGTAGCTTGCGTTACCTCCTTATTCGTCAGAGTGTGAGCCAGCCTTTAGCACCATTTTCTCTCATCTGGACAATCTAACTAAGTCCCATTAAAGGTACTATGTCCCATTTGCAGCCAACATCAAATTCTGTAGAACTTTGCAGAAATTATAAATATGTCACGTGAATCCTATTTGTGAAATGTAAACGTTAAAAGTGTTCTAGTACTCAAATGATCCAAGGAAACCCGTTTACTTCCTAGACTGTCGGAAACTATTGAGTGACTGGCTGACTTCATTTTTCCATTAGTAATAACATACATAAAACGAGTTGTAAACGGTACATGAGCATTTGTCTACATCAATAACTTACTTCTTGTAACGTACACCATTCGGTACAAGGGTCTGACAAATAAGAAAATTTACTAAAAGGATGGCAATTCCTAAATTCGATTCGACAACTAACGGTAGTTTTTCCCCCACATAAAGACATTTCCAAATCCTTTGGTTTTGAGGGAAGGTCAAAATTAGAATTATCTTTCAAATGCCTGTGGAATTGAACCTTTTCATTTTTGTAAGCCTGCGAATGAAACAAAGTACCTTTAATACACAATAAAAATGTACCCTTACGTGTATTCATGAGCTTGATTCAAAAGCTAATTTATAGTGACAGAGTTTTCTCACGATTATCGGACTCCAACTTAAAGTAAATCTTAATTTATTCGTGCACAACGTGGTGGAAATAGGCCGTATCTTCTGTGTCAACATGCTCCTGTAGTTCTAGATCACCGTAGAGGGAGTATTTGCAATTTGATCCAAACATCTCTTTTAGTAGTGCAGTGAACTTGTGAACGTGGACGGGTGCTATCGGAATAATAACCCTGTTAAGAGTTAATTGAAAAGTTAGGTAAATAAATATATAAATGATTATTAACTTATAAATAATTGGTACTGATGACATAACAATGTTTAAATTTATGTCGATTCTTATCGAATGTTGGGTTGTAAATTTTTGAATGCCTACGCCTTAACAGCAATAATAGTATAGTATTAATGACTGCTTTGAGAGAAATAGTTGTTTTTATACGCTCAAGGGAAGGTTACAATTGTGCTATTTAAAAAAAAAAAAATTTGCCCGAGGCGTGCCGAGGGCAATAGCCCAATTGTAACCTTCCCGAGAGCGTATAAAACAACTATTTCTCGAATATTAAAGCAGTCATTAATATTTTTATATGCCGAAACAAAAGTCAACATTATGACACCACCTTGGCCTTTCTCTAGTTTATCTGCACGGTTGTTTTTTATGACTATGACTGAGTGTATCTTTGAGAGTAGACTAGATCTAGATTCTAGTCTAAGGAAGATATTTTTACAATTTTGGGGGTGGGCCGGCCCTGTGGGGAATATGGACAAAAACCTGCTCATTCATATGACACCTCACTTATTGAGTATCACCTTCAGGATCACGAGCAATATTAGTTTGAATCTCATGAGTGCGCAATGCATAGGGATGTGTGCAATCTCTATCATAGAGATTGCACACATCCCTATGCATTGCGCACTCATGGGAGTCTATGGGAAGGATTTTAGCACTACTACTAGATCTATTTTCAATACATTATGGAGAATTTGACGTACCCTTTTGATGTTCTTGCTGTCAGCAAGTCTTGCATTTGATCATCATCAAGAAGTTTAAATCTTGGGAGAGTTTCTTCAGCCATTTTTGCCCGAGAATGCCGTACGTACGGTCGTCTGCTCTGTGCTGTGCTGTATTAAAAATATCGACCAATTCTTCGCACACGTACGGGATTTTAGAACTATTACATAGGTTTGGAATTTTACCGGGAATTTTACAGGAATAGTTAAAGTTTATGAATGCAATTTCGACCAATCAGATGGCTGGATTTCTTAAGTGAGGTATATAATATTTGTTAAGTTTTAATATGAAGTCTCCAAACGATTTGGAATGGTTAATTTCAATGTATAAATGTTCTCTAGGATGAGGTTTGCAATCGTTCATAATAAGATATTGACTTATACATTATTTTCAACATTTGCCATAAATTAACGGCGCTCCATGTGAACTTACCCGTATAACTTAAACGACATTACTTTGTACTTTCTTTTCTAAATTGATGTTCCCCGTTTCCTCATTCGTAACCTCCATGTGGAAAATGATGTCAACTCGCTGACGAACTCCGTCTTTTTCTATCATTTCCATCGATATATCTGGAAAACCGTCTACCTAGTAAAATTATTTAAAACAAAGGACAGATATTTTATGTTTAATACGTACGTTACTTTACCTACTATAGCTATTTTTCGTTGTTACAATTTCTTTTTTTAACGAGGCAATTCACTATCCTTCAAACGAAGGTGAACAACCTATTTATTGATAGATTATTGCATGTATGCATTGGAAGGTCTCATGTTTATTAACGTTTATTAGTAGATTAATATTTTCGCTTCACATGAAACTATTCGGGAGAACTGAAGAAAAAAACCATCTTAATTCTTGTTCGTTTATTGTTAGATGTCAAGTTCCTGGGTATTTCAAAACGACAATAACAAAGCGGTTCCAGGAAAACTCCCCCCCCCCCCCCCCCCGCCTAAGGACTATTTCCCCCTTGGAGAATTACCCCTAGGACAATTACCCTCAGGAGATATAAGCAGTGGCGGATCCAGGAATTGTCCATAAGGGGGGGGGGGGGGGGGCCTAAAATTTGAAAATCGCGCCGACCAATATTTCGCTCAGTGGGGGGGGGGGGGGGGGGGGGAGGTTAGGGGGATTGAGCATATTTTTTGTTCTTGTTTTTGACCCCGAAAATTTGAAAATCAACTTATAATTTCGATGTTAATTTATGTTAATTTTGTAAGAATTGGTATTTAAATGTAGATGATTTAAATTGCTTTCATATGACAACAAACTTTTGGTGGTTCAAGGTTTCCATAAATAATAATTAAAAAATATTATTTTTCGTCAAAATACGTCACCATTTAAGAGGACCAACCATTATGAAAATAAAAGCAAACACACCTCTTGAAAGACGGTCTTATTCACAACTAACCCACGATCAAGCATCGAATCCACGTTCCTGTGATCGATCAACAACAAACCACCCGGTTTTAGGAACTTCTTGAAGTTTGTCAAACACTTCCGATAGAGGCCAAGCTGTGGGGGCAAATCCACTAGGTGTAAAATCGAACTTCCCAAGCACAGCACGGCGTCGAATGGCTCTTGATCTGGTAAGTCTTCGCTTAACGTCAGCCAGTTAGCTCGCTTTATAACTTCAGCCAAGTAAAAAACCAAGTAAAATATGAATAACATAAATAAATGAATATGTCACAAGTAAACACGTCAAGTGAGCGGTGCGTGTATGTGCGTGTGCGCGCCTTGGCAAATTTCATGTGGATGTGCATGTGGATATAACGATCTCATTTATATTTAAGATAAATCATTACTTGAGAAAACATTTGGGGCGATAATTACTGAATAGTTTCTTCTGGAACAAAGCTTCATTGATTATTGTCTGTTTTCGTATTTTCGCACTCCAAGCAGATCTCCATACTATATATATGAAAAATATACATATATAGCTCAATTCTAAGCAGGGCTAAATATGCTTTTGATCGAAATTCATTTAAAAAAAAAGTGAAACGTGTATGCGACACTAAAGAATCAAATGAAATTTTTTGTAATGCAAAGATATTTTTTAATGAAATTTTTCCGAATGGGTAGACAGTTTTTATAACAAATTTTCTTTTCATTCCAAAGGAGCTAAATATTAACTCCTTTTATTTCAAAAGAAGATAAATCCAAACTTGGTGATATTGCAAAAAAGAAACGGTCGACCGCAGTTTGTTTGCGAAAGGGAATAAATCAACAAGAATAACAAATATTTATAAAAATATGAAAAAGTCACTCTTCTGATACATATGTATGTATATGAAATAATAAATAATAGTAATATAGAGTATTTGTAATGCACCAACGCCACATGACTCATGTTTTCGAGGCGCAATGTGGAAGAAAACCCAAAGTACAAGAAAATACAAAATTAAAAAATGAACAATAACAATGTAAAAGTAGATCTACTGAAAAGTCGTTTTGAACAAATGAGTTTTTGAGGGCAATTTTAAAGCAATCTACACTTGAAATATGACGAATATCTCATGGCAGTTGATTCCATAGGTAAAGTCCAGCGTAGCCAAAGGCCTCCCCCCCCCCCCCATGATTTCTTAGTTTTAGGAACAACAAGCAATTTAGAATCGGATATAGATATATATATCTATATATTATGTACAATGTTTTTTGAATGATAACTGTTCTTTTATAAATTAGCTTATCATAATGGGTGGATATAATATTGATACCATCTCAGAACGTTATTGATCAATGAAGATAAATCTGTTTTGGGAAGATTTAAACTTTATTTAGAATAAATCATATTTTCGCTATGATTTGAGGAAAAGAAATAAGAACAAATTATTCTCACTTTATGGGAAATAGGGTATGATGGGTCAGAGTTTTTAATTTCTTGTCCTCTTGTAAGTAGTACTATTTTATTAAAATGAAAGAGAATAAATAAAATGGTTACATGAATGGTAAGTGTTAACGTAGCTACTCACAATATATATAAAATGGCCTTACGATTACATATATGTTTGACGATTATCTTGCTTATGAAGAGCAAAACATGCCATACCCCAATCTTTAAGTCCACGACGTGTTTTTTGCGATCTAGCGTAGAAGAGCATCGCTTCAGCATCATCACAGCTTACAACTTCCATTCCCTGCTCGAGCAGGAATACCGAGTCCACACTGTGTAAAGGGGATTATTTAGTACTGATTATTATTCTAGAACTCAGCCGTGATATGCTATGAATACAAACATCTATCGCGAAGAAGAAAAAAAACATGTCCCCATTTTAGGTATGCAGGGAACAAAGCGTCTGTTAAAGTACCAGAACGAGAATTTAAAATTGCTTGTTACCTCAATTTGGTTGGTATCATTGCAAAAGAAATGTTACAATCTTCCTAATTATTTATATTTATTTTTCAAAAATTGTTACAGAATTGACTAATCTGCCAGGCGCGGACCGACGGGGGGGGGGGGGGGGGGGGGGGTGGGGAGGCGACGGCCCCCCCCCCCGGTCAAAAAAAAAAAATTGTGCTCTCCCCCCAGCGTATTTAAAAGCTGACTTAGCCGCCGCTAAATATTTCCTAAATAGTTGGACCCTTCCCCAAAAATTGATTCTTACTTTAGGAACACTACCCCCCGGACAACTGCCACCCGGACAACTACCCTCTACAACAACCATCCTCTAGGACATCTACCCCCGGAAAACTATCCTAGGGGATAGTTGTCTGGGGGTAGTTGGCCTAGTTGGTAGTTGTCTGGGGAGGTAATTGTCACAGGGGTTAGTCGTCCTAGAGGATGGTTGGCCTAGGGGGTAGTTGTCCTAGGTGGTAGTTGACTGGGGTGGTTACCTAGGAGTGGATGTCTAGGGGGTAGGTGTCCGGATAAGTAGAAAATCATCATCATCATAATCCTCATTGTCCTCATTCATACGATGACATCTCAACAAACGACAACAAATTACAAGATATTTGGAATAATCGAAATGCTTACAATTTACAGATGGCATAATAAGCAATTTAAAGTTTT
This sequence comes from Strongylocentrotus droebachiensis, assembly GCA_035222895.1. Lineage (NCBI taxonomy): Eukaryota > Metazoa > Echinodermata > Echinoidea > Camarodonta > Strongylocentrotidae > Strongylocentrotus > Strongylocentrotus droebachiensis. The sequence continues at coordinate 300,525 of JAVYIG010001637.1, forward strand.
AGTTCCTTGAATTTCGGAGAGATCTCCAGTCCACTTTCACTATGCAACTTGTATGTGTAAACTTTGTGTATATGTGCTTCTCGCTAGCGCACTGAGCTCACGCTGTCCCACGTGTGACGTCATGATTGAGGACCCGTATATTTCACTTTTAAGCCAGGATTTGAAGTTCTGAGAAGGGTGTTGGACAATGCTTATTGAAGTGTTTAATTAATTTTAACACAACTTTAAAGCAAATGATTCTTGTTCTTAATGACATAAGCTTTCCTGTCATGTATAGTTTGCCCATTTCATGAGATTTCTTCGCACAGCTACTTTAAAGATAAAGTTGAGTTCTAGGACCTGTTTCACAAAGCCTTTTTTCAATGACAAATGACAAAATTTAGTCAGAAATCTGCTGATAACCAATCAGAAGCAAGGATTTTACTAGCTTATAACAAAAGCTGTCATTTGTCACTGATGATAAGTTTGGTGCCCTGGTTATGCGTTTTGTTTTTCCTATGAAACTCTTCCACTCTAACATAAAAAGAAATGAAAAGCTAATCATTTCCCCCCATCTTTTCCAGGACTCACCTTTCTCTTGTAGAAAACATTTCGTATAGTTGGTACTCAAAGCTTGAAGATAGTATATAAGCAAGCATTATTAAATTATGGATGTTTCCTCATCACTTTACTCTCAATTATAATAATCATTATTATAATCATCATTATTATCATTATTATCATTTTCATTTGTAATATTATCATTTTCACTTGTAATATTATCATTAGCTTTATTAATATCACTATCATAATTATTATCAGAGTTAGTGTAGGTCTAGCTTATCTGGACTACTTCTTAATAAGTTAGCATTTCTACACTCACCCTTTACCACAGGCTACGTCAAGAATCCGATGACATTTTTTACTCTGTAACACTCCTAGCAACCAGTTCTTGTATTTAGATGACCGCTCCTCCCACGGCTTCCCAAGTTTGTTAAGAACGTCACTGTCATCAAACGGATTAGGTGCAGTGTCCTAAAGGAGACCAAAGTTCATTGTAGTGATTTAAATTCTCACCATCATCAATATGTAAACAAATACCTGTATGTTCAAATATAACCTGTGATAGTTTGGTGACCCAAATCGCTTCCGGTCCATTTCAAGCGGCTTCGCTGTAATGTGTATCCAGGCGTTGAACGTGTGTGTGTGTATGTGCTTTATTTTTCGACAGTAATTACAGCGATTTATAACAATTTTTAAGCGATTTCAAAAGAGGATCATTACGAAAAACGTATGAAATTATTGTTAAACACAATTAAAGGTCAGAGGTCACTTTTTCAAGTTACTATTTGTATCCTTGTTATCGCGATATCTTATGAACAATTTAGAGGTATTAGTGATAGTATATATGTTTCACCATAGGAAGACAGTCTCATTAGATTTAAGGTAAGTAGGTAAAATGTAAACATTCTGAACTTTCTGAAATTAAAGGTTTGCAGCCTCACTATCGCTACATATTGACATGGCGACCAATGGCGGAGATCTGTTGTTAGCCTTGGAGATGATTTACTGACGCGTAGAGGCGTCCCTCTGGGGTTGGGGATAGGGGCATGATGACACAATTCCCCCTCTTGTCCAAGTACCCCAAAAGTGCACCTTTTACTTTGTAAGAAGTACCCACCATTACATAGTAAAAATGACCCTTCCCCTTTTCACCTCCGATAAGTGCCCCTTTTTGTTTCAGCCCCTATTCAGAGCCCCTTTCAGGTACGAGAAAGTTCCCCTTTTAATATTTGATAAGTGCCCCCTTAACCTCTTATAATTGCCCTTTTCAAATCTGAGAGGTGATCCTTTTACTTATGATAACTGCCATTTAAAAAAAGGAGCCCTTCACCTTTGAAAAGTGCCCCTTTTCATTATTATAAGTGCCTCTTTTCATCTTTGGTAGATGGCCCTTTCAGGTCAGTTCGGGAAGTTCATTCTTTTCACCTCAGATGAGTGCGCGCTTCACCTCCAATAATTACCCCTATTCAAATCTGAAAGATGCTCGTTTTACTTTGACAAGTGCCACTTCCCCTCCTGGTAAGTGCTCTTTTCATCTCTGATGAGTGCTCCTTTTCACCTTTGATAACTGTTCTTTTTTTATTTTTGATAGGAGCTACTTCCCCCTTCTTAATACCCGTTGTACTCTGACACGTGCTTCTTTTCTTTCGTAATAAGTGTCTTCATCCCCTTTTACTCTCATCATTAAACGTGCCCCTAAATTACTTCTCATATCAATTCCGTTGTGTCTCTAATTTTAACTGTATCTACATCTCATCACTGCAGAAAGCCCTGCCGAATATCACGCACCAATATTTATGCATGATATAAATAGCGCCCTCTAAACTTATGAAAATGCCTTCCTTTCTTTAGCCGTAGCTCCATCTTGCCCGGCCGAACCCGTACCTTTTTTGGATTTAGATACTTCAAAAAAAAAAAATTGCCCTTTGATGACGTCATCGCAACATTTTCGCTCAAAATGGTGCATTAACCATGCAATACATGACAGACCATAAGTGACCGCAATGAAATGTCTTTTCGAATGATACCAAATACGGTAAAGTTCACACAGAACATTTGAGTAAATCCTTTCTAACAAGAGCCCCAATACGAATTATGCTTGGTTTCTGCCCAATTATAACATCAATAGACTATGACGTCATTTTTCAGAACACTTTTCGCCCCCTTGTCGAAATTTGTTTTTTACTTGAAATTTTGCAAGCATATTCTGGGTGGCCAAACGCAGGCCATCTCGAAGCAGGATTCTGAAAATCTGGCAAGGGGTGCATATAAGACGCCATGTTATACCCTGCATGATTATAATTTATGTTAGGTCATATTTTGAGCCACAGCACTCGTTGTGACGTGGTCTTCTTACACCCAAATCTATTTCTAATATAAAGCAATATCTGGTGAATTTGTTATAATTTGAATTTCGATATAGACATTTTGTTTTGTTTTCTACAGTAACCTATACCGAATTCGTAACATCATCGACTTAGCAGTACAAAAACAGCTTATAGATTGAGGTATAAATATGTTACATAGCTTTGTTTGCGGGTAAGCCTGAGTCCGATGAGCGGGGTAATAATTGATCTGTGAAGCGCTCAGAGACATCGTTGATGTATTATGTGCTATATTAAAGATAAACTTGAGTTCTGGTAAAAAAAGAAAATGAATTCTCACAGAATCAAACGAAACTTACACTGAATTTTAAAGACTACACATAAATGTCTTTTGCCGAATATTTTGGTAGAAAATGATTACTGGCTGAGTAATAATGAGCATAGAAAGATAAAGAAATCAAGGTAAGTAGGCCCGACACCCTTTGTGTAGTCCCATTTATATCTTTCTGTGTACAGTGCTTGTTACTTTACCAAGACTGGGCCAAATGTATAATGATTCTGATGACTCCAGAACCCTGCAGTACACATCACTACTTACATGCTACATGATCAACTTTTCTGTTCCATTCCACACTTTTTCTTTCACAATGCAATCGCATGATCAGGACTAAATTTTATCTTTAAAGCCGAATACTATTATTAAATGTCGTTGGTGTCTTAATTTAGAGTATGTCAAAGCCTAAATACATTTCATAACAATTGATTAATAAGTACATATATCTGTAATACTTTGTACCAGGGACGGAGGAATGTAATATGATCATTAATTTTTGAAGTTCCAACAAGTGAAAATTGATATACGGAACCGTGTATTTTCACTATTAATATACATGATATTTATGCCTAAATATACTTTGTCTTGTTCTGACATTCCTGTACTAATGCAGAACGCTGCCAACAAAAAAGTTTCTGTGAAATTCAGGTTTTCCCAATCTATTCAACATGAGCTTAACGGATAAAGTCCCTCTGAGGTTCCAGTATAGCATACCATATGCATGTAGTTCGGTTTCTTTGTTTTGGGGTTTTCACCAATTTCAGAAATTATATTATTTTACATAATATATATACAAATCTTGTTAAGAATGGTCGACCTGAATATCAGGTAAAGTGTCATAAACAGACGCCAAAATATTTATCAATTTTTCACCTCCTTTAAATGTTTGTCTGAGTTTTCTCGTATATTATTTTAGTGAGGAATGTCTGTATCAAAGCGGAACGAACTAATAAAGCTACATTTGCACGTGATTTAATACACGTTCAATACATGCTATTCTACAACCAACCTTTCCAGGTCCTAAGCACCCATGATTTTCAAATTACAATCATTGATCAGGAATTTTGTTTTGTCGTAAAACCTACCAGCGTGAACCTCATAACAAATGATTTCAATCAAGGTTCGTTTCTTTTCAGAATTTTCCTTCCAAATGTGTTTTTATTTCCTCTGTCACCCGTGTCACAAGGCCAGCCGTATGAAATATCGTATTAACTTTAATACAATACTGTGACACGATATAAAAAGTGAGCCATTCCATATATTATCATGGCGTGACTAATAGGGATCCGACTTCGATTTGTGTGGTTTCCAGGCAAAGTCAATTTTTTGTCCCTCTCTCTCTCTCTCTCTTTGTCTAAGAAATCAAGGGTCCATGACTAAACCCATATCGTTTACAAAAAAACAAGAAGAAGAACAAAACAAAAACTAAACACACAGTCGATTCCATAATACAATGTTTATTTTAGAGAAGAAATTTTGTTAGGCTGCGGGCAAGGTTACTCGTACAATCGTCAAAAGTCGATCTGCATTTTTTTTTTCATTCTCAAATTGTTTATTCATTAATTGGATGACAAATTTCCCAATTATAGTGTATCATAGATAAGTGAATCTCCCAGGTAGGAGTAAAGATATTAACAATACCTAGGAATGACACACTTTTTTTTTTGTAATAGTTTTTTTTTTTTTATTGATTCCAAACAATACAAATTATTTTTAGAAATAAAGTACATTTGTTTTTCCTTGACATAAATTCAAAACATTTACATTACATACATTATACAATTGATTAAAACAAAAATGAAATCAGTTTTATCATAAAACAAATAACCCCATCCAACCAAAACACACTACTACTACTACCCCCCCCCCCTCCCCATCATGCGACACACACTCCACCCGACCACACTTCCACCACACACTGTTCCTAGCCCCCTCAGAATACCCCAAATTGGAGCGACAGACAAAACCGAAACAATCTATTTAAAACATTTAAAACAAAATCATTTAAACGAGGCTACAATATTCCAGTGTAAAAAGTTCAAGAAAACTTTACTTGTTCCCACTTCTGTAAATGTAAGGCCAATTTACCTGCCCTCCTTGCAATATTCTTTTCTTCTTCCCTGAATTCTAACAGTTCTTTTTGAAACTCCCCCAAAGACAATATTACGGACTTTCCCTTGCATCTATATATCCAATATTTCAATGCAAAAATAATTGTATTAAAAAAATTTATTCGTGGGGAGTTACCAGACAACCCTAAATGAGTATTTATCCAGTCGATAGACCTTAATTCCCTTAGCTCAAACTTAGCTATTACATTTTGCCAAATATTTGAACATGTACACACTCCCAGAACAAGTGTAAATATGTTTCTATCTTTCGCTTACAAAATGAGCACAAGTTATCTACAACAAAGCCGAATCTGAATAAATGTTCTCTAGTATATATTGCTCCATGAAGCAGTTTATACTGAATTTCTCTTAGTCTGTTAACAAGAGTAACTTTCCTAGGCCTACTAAATATCTCCCTACATACCTTATTTGAAAAATCTGAAAATTCCCGTCCATCATGAATCTTCAAGACAAATAAATTGTGTAACTTCTCTATAAAATATTCATAAACCTTCCTCGATAATACATCTCTGAGGAGCTTCACAGTACTGTTAAACTGCATTAAAGTATCATACTCTTTTACATCCACTAAACTCCAGTTGACCCTTTTTTCCGCTTCTCAAAATAGCTACCCCAATATTCCATACATCAACAAATTTGTTTCCTTTTAACCCCACATTTTGAAAATGAGATATTGCCCGCAGGCCATTTACAGCAAAAATATCTTGAATTAAAATTATATTGCGTGTAAACAACTCCTCATCAAAAATCATTTTCTTTTTCAATAAGAAATCTTTATTGTTAAAAATAATTGGATTATTCTTTTCTTCAAAATTCCTACAACCTTCTAACTGTGTACACACAGTACACTACACATGCAAACAAAACCCACACAACACACACGCACACACAGCAATGCGTTCCCACCACGCACACTTACAGGCCCGAATTCACAAAGGAGGTTTGTCGACAAACCTTGGTTTTCGTGCGTCATATGACGCGTTTCGACGCGTTTTTACAAACCAGGTTTGTAAAAAAAAACGCGTCATATGACGTACATAAACCTCGGTTTGTCGACAAACCTCCTTTGTGAATTCGGGCCATAGTCTTCATGGCTTGGGACAAAAATGAGAAAGAAAAGAGAAAAAAGTAAGGCTAGGCCTATATCACGCTTCGATATGTTTTCATGAATGTTTTCTCAAACATAGCTGGAGCAATTATCGTTTAGTTTTAGTTACTAATTTTAGTATTAACTTCATTAGATTTAGATGATAAAGCACATATATAACAATTATCATCAAACGAAACTCAAATGTAAAAAATAAAAACAATCAATTAGTAACTGGAAAACCAAAGCCTGGCATACCCTAATCCACCCCCCTCCACCAAGAAACAAGTTAACATTTGCAAGATTTGAAATAGTCTAGATTCGCTAGTGTAGTAGATTTAAATGATTGAATTGTGGAAAAGGTGCTCAGATGCAATGGCATTTGATACAAATTGAAGGCCCCTCTCCCCCAATCGTTATTAAAAGTAGTTTCTTTCTGTCTAGGAACAGAATTAGGTTTCCACCTGATGAGGGGAATGCCCAGACCACTTAATCCCATGATATTATTTGCAGACCGACTCAGTGAGCGAAAGATACTGTATGTATTCTTTTGTTTGGTTGGTTAGCTTTAGGTATAAGTCGTTTCCTCCGATTTCGATTTTGGACCACATGATCCAACTGACTTGCGTCGGGTAAATGCGCAATGGCTAGTGGCTGAAGGGAGCTATATTTAACTCCCTTCAGGTCCGAAGAATGTTATATACCACCTGCCAGTCAATATCTATTATATTAGATAGCCTTTGGTTTGAAAATTTAAGGAGGGGGTCTATTTTTGGTTGCCCAAAATTTGTTTCCATATTTTTTTTTCGAGGACAAACAAAATGTTAGAAAATATTTTATAAAAAATAGAAGATTTTGGGGAAGAAAAAAAAATGTGTTAAAAATAATTACAAGAAAAAAAAAACGAGAACAAAATTTGACTCGGTATTGGTGTAATTTGTGTGATTGGTGACATGCAGTCTTCAAGAGGGCGACATGCATCGATTAAAAATATATTCATTTCACCAGCTGCTGAATATAACACTGGAAAGTGACCGGCCAGGAAAATAACACATTTACGATCCTCGCAAACGATATCAGTTGACAATCTCTGGACCAATCACATCTCGGTATTTGATGATTTGATGATTGACGGTTTGCTTTTTAGTTTGCTTTAATTTTCCTTTTGTTCGTACATGTTCACAATTGATATATTTCAAGTAGGCATATTATGTAATTTATTGACTTGGTAACAATGATATTCATTATATACCTCACTTAAGAAATCCAGCCATCTGATTGGTCGAAATTGGAGTCATAATTTTAGCCATTCCCGTAAAGAAACGTAAAATGCCCAAACCGATTAATAGTCCAAAAATGAGTTCCCTCAAAATTCTGGTTACCGGGAAATAAAACAATTTTGCTGCGATACCCATTGGTTTTTCAAATTTTGCGTGTATTCTCTAAAGGACATGACTTTTTCTAAAAACTGGATTCTACATTCCCGTCTTTCGCGAGCAATATCTCCGTCGTTTTAGCTTTGTATTCGCCGAGCTTCGAGTATGTTGTAGCTGAGAAAAAAAGCTATAACAAAAGTGCCCTTTATTTTTCGATCAGATACCGGGATCATGTTTATATTTCACTTGCAAAGTGGGATTTGAGAATTCCATTTCCCGTCAAGGGTAATCGCTAAGAGAAATGTTTTGGTATAGCGATAACGCACTTGACTTCCAACCTCGAGATCCCTGGTTCGAGTCCGGGCGTCTCCAACAATTTTTTTTCTTCACTTTTTTTTCTTGTTGAACTTTCACTGTACCATCTCCTTTGAATATTAAAACACTTAGAATCGCAAATAATGTAATAAACAACCATATTTACTTTATTATTACCCTATTATCACTTGATCCATTACTTTTTGCATGTAATCCCTATATGGGAGATGACTTTTTCTCAAATCTGGATCCTACATTCCTGTCTTTTGCTAGCAATATCGCCCTTATTTCTGCTTGGTTTTTGTTGATTTTTGAATATGTTGTAGCTGAGACTATATGCTATTTAAAGTTTTCCTCATTTTCAATCAGATGTCAGGATCACGCTCATGATCATCATCAATATCATGATGATGATGATGATCATGATCATCATCATCATGGTGTGATGATGATCATCATCAACATCATCATGATCATGATCATCATCATCATTGTCATCATCATCATTAACATTATCGTTATTATCCTCATCTAATATTATCATTATTATCATCATCATCATCATTACCATTACTATCATGATGATGATGATGATCATGATCATCATTGTCATCATCATAATTAACATTATCGTTATTATCCTCATCTAACATTATCATTATCATCATCATCATCATCACCATGACTATCATGATCATCATCATGCTCATCATCATCATCATGATCATCATTGTTTACGTGTCTATATAACTTCTCCCTTTCTCTATATAGTTAATATTCAAATCTATCATAAGAATTGAAGACAGACCACCTAATTCGTTCTCATGACGAATTAAAATTTCTAGTTCTACTCCTTTCTCAGTAGTTATATAATTCAGTTCTTTGTACGTCATTTTACTTGGGTTTTACTATGTTTCCAAACATGATCCTAAAATGGATGTTTAAACAACCCTCTTGATTACTGTCGGCCTACAGGTTCTTTTATTTACGGTCTGCGTGAGTGGTGTCCCTCCAAAAGAATCTTAATTTGCTTGATTTGTCTTTTCCAATCTAAGGGACCGGACAGTATTTGTGGGAAAGTACTCAAAACATGATTGTGCCTGGCAATTAGCCACCCCTTTTATCACTGGCGTACGGGTTGGGGGGGGGGGGGGGGGCTTGGAGGAGCTAGGAAAAGAAGGAGAAGAAAGGAAAAAGGAAGAATAAAAGAAAAGGAAGGGACGAGAAGGAGACAGACCAGGAGATAAAATGTAAAAGATGACGTAAGGGAGGGCGGGGGAGGGGGGGGGGGGGGGGAAATAAAGATAGAGAAGAAAAAAGAAAAGAGAGAAAAAGCAAGCCAAATCAGGCGATCAGATTTAGACGCGACATTATTAAATTCACATTACTGGAAGTTCAAACATTGGTTTACGATGTAAAACCTTTCGCCAACTGAAAGAAATCAAATTAATACCTTGTATCTCCTAAACCTTAGTGCTGATTGTTCGATCGAAACTAAAAATTCATCTATAACAACCCTTCTGAAAAATATGGTGACACCACCCCCCCCCCCCCCTGCCTTCTTGTTCCTGTTATTTGAACTAAAGACTGTTTTCTTTTTAATTTGGCGAAATCATGCACTAAGTTGAGCTATTTATGCATCAATTTCTAAAAAATCTTCAAATCTGAGGGAGGCACATCCCCTCTCAGACGCCCCTGCATTCTCGATAGCTTAACTTAGCACTGTTTTCTTTTCAATTTGGCAAACATTATGCACCAAATCGAGCCATTTATGCATCAATGAAAAAAAAATTAAAAAAAATCAAAAAAAAAAATCTGAGGGGAGCACCCCCCCTGCGTGGCGCACCCACTTCGCCCCCTAACAAAATAACCTGGCGCCGCCCCTGCACAACAGTGCTCTCGATATATGTATTCTACTAGTCGTTGCTGTCAATGTTTGTTGCTACATCTGCCCTCGTATTTTCAGAGCATCGTTTCCTGTTGACCCCGACGCCGTTTAACTGAAAGCCGGATTGATACAAATGAACTCCGCCTCTGAGTTCTACAAATATCTTCTGCAGGTTCTGAGCACCTACGCACCTCAGGTTACAATCAGTGATCATGCAATAATTTGTTTGTGTGTAAAAACCTACCAGCGTGAACACCATTACAAATGATTTCATTCAAGGTAAGTTTCCTTTCAGAAATTTCCTTTCAAAAGTATTTTTATGCCTCCGTTACGAAGTATCCGGAGGCATTATGTTTTCGGGTTGTCCGTCCGTCCGTACGTCCGTCCGAACGTACCGCCGTCCGTCCGTACGTTCATACGTCCCGTTCTCGTGATCGCGTTATCTGAAGAACCAGTTGATGGATTCCTGCCAAACTTTGGTCATGTATGTATCTTGCAGAGCCAATGAACTGATTAGATTTTGGGTTCACGAGGTCAAAGGTCAAAGGTCACAGGGCTCATTATGTATGCAAAACAGCTCGTGATCGCGGTATCTCAAGAACCGATTGATGGATTCCTGCCAAACTTTGGTCATGTATGTATCTTCCAGAGCCAATGAACTGATTAGATTTTGGGTTCACAAGGTCAAGAGGTCAAAGGTCACAGGGCTCATTATGTATGCAAAACAGCTCGTGATCGCGGTATCTCAAGAACCGATTGATGGATTCCTGCCAAACTTTGGTCATGTATATATCTTCCAGAGCCAATGAACTGATTCGATTTTGGGGGTCACGAGGTCAAAGGTCAAAGGTCACAGGGCTCATTATGTATGCAAAAACAGCTCGTGATCGCGTTATCTCAAGAACCGATTGATGGATTCCTGCCAAACTTTGGTCATGTATATATCTTGCAGAGCCGATGAACTGATAAGATTTTGGGGGTCACGAGTTCAAAGGTCAAAGGTCACAGGGCTCAATTATGTATGCAAAAACAGCTCGTGATCGCGTTATCTGAAGAACCGATTGATGGATTCCTGCCAAACTTAGATCATGTATGTATCGTGCAGAGCCAATGAACTGAGTAGATTCTTGGATCATGAGGTCAAAGGTCATGGGCTCATTATGTATGCAAAAATAGCTTGTGAACGCATTCTCATTAGAACTGACAGATGGATTAGTATTTAACTCAGGACATCTTGCAGAGCCGATGAAACTGAGTAGATTTTAGGGTCATGAGGTCAAAGATCAAAGGGTCATATATGTATATGAGAAATTGCTTGTAATCACGATATTCTGAGAACCTGATAATGGATTACAATTTAACTTGAATTTGACAAATTTCTTCTGTTTTGGTTTGTTAAATTGCTCTTTGACGGAGGCATCATTTTCAACTGCGCGCAGTCGAAGTTCCATCTAGTTCTTTTTTTATGTTATCTTGTTACAAGGCCAGCTGTATGAAATATCTTATTCATTTACAATTACTGTGACACGGAATTAAAGGTTAAGTCTACTCCAAAAAAAAAAATTGCGTTCAATAGATGCACAAAAACAAGTGAAACAGAGCGAACAAAAATTGAGTTAAATCTTAATCACTACACAAATAACAAATTTGATTATCAGTTTGTGACGTCATTGCCTCTTTATTTATCAATTGCTTTATATATTTTTATCCCATTAATTTCCCTTTTTATTCTCCAAAACTTGATTTCCAAATGCCTTTGCCCAGGTTATAGGAGGATTTGTATAATATTGTGTGCTTGACATTTTACCAAATCTTTTATAAGATTTGAAGAATTGATACTATTTTGTTAATATTGTATGTTTATGATTATTGATTTTTATATAAATAGTTTATCAAAATTCATTTTGTTTTCATAATTTAACTGAAAAAAACATTACTCTATATTAGTGCATATATTTTTTAATAAGCTAATAAGGGCTTACCATGTTCACTTTGTCCCAATCGTAATCAGAACTAGCAAGATGGAAGTCAGTTTCACGCCGACCGTTTGCATACCACTGACACTGTCATCTACATACACGCCCTTGTTTTCCCGTTGAAACACAGATGGAAGCATGAACAACGCTAGACAAGATTCTGGTCGTTTAAAAAAAGTTTGCTGCTGCAAAGAGTTAACCGGAGCGATTTTAGGTGACAATAGCCGTGTTCACCCACCTCCACTTTTGGGTCGGCGTTAAGGTCGTGTATAGAGCTACTCGGCTTAAATATGGTAAGGTCGGAACATTGACCGTCTGAATGATAGTCCTGTTAGCTACCCCGACCTCTACGCCGACTGATTTTATCCTGGATCTTTCCAGCCTAGGGACATTTCCAGTAATCTTTCTTCTTGTTCTTTTGCTTTCGGAGGGTTTCCCTTCTCTCTAATATGGTTCAATAATTGCACTGTTTTATGGTACTGTCATCTATTCCTATATGAGTTTCTTTCCAGGGGTAAGGAGCACTATTTTTTTCTCTTTTTTTGGTTGGGGGGGGGGGGGGGTGACCAATTTGTGAGAAAATATTAAGCGGCGATTAAGCGGAGGGGGTGGGTGGGGTGGGAGCACTGATTGTTTTGGGGGTCAACGGGGGGGGGGGGGGGGGGGGGTGTGAGAGAGCACTACTTTGTTTTCTTAACACCCCCCCCCCCCCTTTAGCAAAAAAAAAGACGGCTGAATTATTAATAACTACAACCGATTTTGAACCAGCCGTTGAAAAAACGAGATAGCGCCTTAAACGTTTTATTCCAGCCAATGCTAATATTTGCTGGTTGTTGGTTATTTGTTTTGTATTGTTAATTAATTAATTAATTAACGGTCACCGTATATATTTTAAAGTGGAGCTGAATTGGTATGATCGGATGTATTTACAATTTCACACCTGTTGGGGTCTAAAATGACCTACATAGCAATTGTAGGTCCTATAAGGGCACTAGAAATGTCATGAATGAGAATAAGAGCAATAACCATGCACTTTGAATGCATATTCAGTCTTGAACAAGACCTCCTCTGTCCCTTTAAACAAGTCAATGTCGACTAATTTCTTGCCAAGGGACATTAATTCCGAAGCGTGACTCGAACCACGAACCATGTGATCCAGTGACTTATCCGCTCGACCACGACACCTCAATTAGGGACATACGTTAACACAATTGGCATCATCGCTCATCATTCTCTGTTTGTTTTCTTCTCTTGTTATGTTACACAAGTGTAGTAACTAAAGTGTCAAGTCACTTAATCTTGGAAACATGTCCACAACTATGTACTTTATTTCTTTATGATCTTCCGATCCTCTCTTCCTTTCATCTTGACATATCCCCCTTTCACTCCTTGTCTCTATCCACTTTCTCTCTGCAACCCACACCAGGCTCTTCTTCGCTATTTTTAAATGCAATAAATGCAATAAATTCCAGTATAATTATTACAGTAGTGGGGTCTCATAGTCAATATTCATAAATATTTATCTCCCTATGTTTCTTGTTTTGAATACTAAGCTTGCCCGAGGTTTGCTCAACATAGCAGCAAGTAATGTACGTACACTGGATTTATTCATTAATTAATTACATATTAATGGATATCTTGTCTCTATAGGTCCCCAGGAAATAAACATACATAAACTTGAACATTTTAGTAAACAGGTTTATTTACCCACCTATACAATATGTAAGTAATTCTTTTGTACAATTACACTATTATTAAATCGCTTTATTCATGTATGAATTTCACCCTTGC